>JANUFV010179640.1:0-12801 GCA_024757865.1 Epizoanthus scotinus | reverse complement strand
GGGGGGTGGGGTGGGGAGGGGTTAAGAACGATCTCGTACTTTTGATCGTAAATCTTTATTGAATCTTTTTTTGCAGTTCTCTCTTTGTAACATTTTCTGCTCTTTCAAATTTCTTTTTCTATATTATAAAAGGCTCAGTCACTGAAAACTAGCCATAGGTAAGACGTATTTACAGGTAAAAACATTCAGTCCTATGGAAACTATTATGGTTGTACCTGACAATATCCTATATTTATGGCAGCGGTTAGGTTCTTAATGACAATACCTAAACAACTTAGTAATGAATTTCTGCCTGCGAACTCGGCTGTGTTCGATGACACTCGTTAAACTGTACAAGTAGAACATGCGTTTATCAGCAACAGAACCACATACACTAATCACATCTGCAGAGACTAAAATGAAATAAAATTGTCAGTACAATATAGTATTATGTTACGTTTTTTCTAGAATTTTTTTGTTTTTGTTCCACACGACCCCACAAGCTTTAGCTTTAATCAATATCGTGTTTAAATAAAAGTTATTGTATTGTATTGTATCCCTATTGCCGTATGGCAAAGAATTTGGTGGAGTTGAATTTTGCGAATTTGTTGTGGATTTTGAGGTTTTGTGAGTTAATTTTTGCGATATAGTAGAGTACATTTTACCCCGAAGGAATCCAATTTTGTGATTCTAGCAAAACTTTCCGAAAAGAGACAAAAAGCACTGAAAATGTATGCTGTTTATAATGTTTTAACCAGTCGACAGTCAGTTCAGCTGTAGCCTTGGATTCTCATGGTATTACCTGTGAGTCACTTAACGCTTATCTGTCTGGTTTTCGCTGGATTAAAGTTACGTTTATAGGCGGAACCGACTGTCGATTTACGATTAATTCAAATACATGTATCAGCTAAATTTCGTGATAATCTGAGATTTTTTCCAGAATGAAAGAACATTTTTGCAAAGTTTATATTTTAATCCACATATATTTTGTACTTATGTCTTTCATTTGTGGTAGCGAGTTAGTAATAAACAAAAATCTTATAATTATGCAAACATATCTGCTAAGCAGTTTGTTGTTGTGTACAAAAACATTTTACATACACAAAATGGTCAATAAATGTGTTTTCCAACTCTCCTTTTTCTTGCCTTTGCATGTTTTGAAAGTATTTACAGGTAATCTGGCGTTGGACAAGACCGAAACGCTACATATACAATAGAATTTATATTACATGCTTTCTGTATGTATAAACAGCTATTTCAAAACAGTTGACATCTACAAAGCGCAACAGATAATACGCAAAGTACAATTCTCGGCTCTCAAGCGTGTAGAGTTTACTAATTATTGAAAGCTGTTTAATCAAATCTGATCGGCAGTGTTTATAAACGTATTTTGCTACTTTTGTGTGTGTTGTTTGGGAGACAGGGGAAGCTGGACACAATGACTTTAGTGTTTGGTATTGCACTTTCCCTATTGCGTATTGCGCTTTGCGGATGTCAACCGTTCTATAAATAGCTGTATATAAATGCATGCTTTTGCATGAATATATACAACTGCCCATGTACGCCATATAAGTGTGCTAATACTTTAGCATAAATACAAAATGGAAGAAATTCTAGAACTTTTGCGATATAATATACTGATAAGTAAAACTATAAATTTTCCAACTTCTCAACCATAATATGACCGCAGTAACTTTTCTTTGCGACATTTTTTCTAAAACAAAAGTGTTAATAATTGTCTTTAATTTATTATAATTTCGTTTCTATATGTGGGGCACAAAATGGGGACACACTGACAACTGTTTCAGTTGAAAGCAATCTCGACCCCAGAGCTCTTCTCTACTGCGCATGCCTGACCTGTCCAGCCGTTCCTGCAGCAGGCCAGTAAGAACGTGGGCTCTGGGGTCGAGATTGAGTTGAATGATATTTTGACCTACTCTGCGAATGACGGCGACCTGTCGTCTTGTGACTCTGCGAAGCATGCTATAACTTCAAAATATATAATAAATATGTACAAGTACAAACATAACTTGTAGTTTGTCACTGAAACATTAACTTCATATATTTACTACGTGATTTCAGTAAAAAATCCAAATTCTAATATGTAATACCAGAACTCAGAAGAGTATTAAAGTAAATTCTTCTCTTGGACTCAGCGCGCGACAAGGAAATTTCAACAGCATAGTTTTACAATAAAAATGATTGACTTTGCATCTATAAGAAACGATTTCGGAACTGTTCCAGGAAAGGGGGAGTATATATCCCGACTTCGTCAAGACTTTTGCTGCTCAAAAAGACATGGATCATATATCATCCAAGGAAAGAAAGAGGAAATTTCCACTGAAAGATCAAATTGTATCACATTGTCATTAAAATATAAACTACTGGAAGAAACTAAGATTTAACCACATAGTTTTGTCTGTTCTAGAGCAGCGCCAAATGTACCATTCAAAATCATTATTTTGAAAATAGAAAATGCTGCATTTAAAATAGAAAACGTTTCCTTTATACAAAATTCCTATAAAAGCAACGTATTACTAAATATAATTCAAATCAACTGATAGCAGAAAATCAGTTTATGCAGTAGGGGATTTTCAAGAACGTGTAGTTATGATGTATGTACATTGTGCAGCCGTCTATATACCCGGCTATGTAAGTGAACGAGAACTCTGTAACACGGGAGTTACAAACAAATTGACTACTGACACTTGATGAGAGTGTTTACAACGCAATTAAACTGCAACCAATCGAAACATTTATGAAGTGCGTGCACATATAAATACGTCAAAACGCTGTATTTCATTGACTGGAAATAGATCGTTTTCACGTGACGTTATCAAAATAAACTACAATAGTAGTAAAGCTGATTTTACAACAGGATTTGAATATCGCTTCCAAATTCTTCTTTGAAAATGGTCGAGGTTTATTCGTTTGTTGGTCCAAGGACAAAGTACCATAGGCTATTCACTTGCGCTGGCCGTGGCTAAAGGTAACTGATAGTTGTTCGCAAGCATTCTAACCCCTTTATATGACGATTGTTTGCTTAGCTTTCTAATTCAGTATGTTGCAGATTTTTACGTTGTAAACTCTCTTGTATTTTTACTGAAACATTCGGGCCAATGACATATGCATGCATGTGGTTACTTTCTCTGCACTCAAACAACTATGAACATATAGCCCATGTACGTTCTATTTACTAATCATACCGCTATACTTGGACTTCCTTGAGTTCTGGCAAGCTTTGTGCCGCTGTTCTTGATATTCTGAACTCTGTGTTTGGAATATCTTCCGATATACTACGACTTGAATCACTAACAGGACTATGACATTGAACTGCACAGTTTGAGAAGTCTGTCCTGTTCACTTGACACTTGTCAATAGAACAATTATTAGATGTGTTTGGTGACGATGACTGGGTTCGTCTTTCAGCTTGATGAAGCCTTTCATCAGTTTCCAATGAATTCTCAGTTTTGGCTGATTCACAAGCATTTGGTAGCCCTTTAATGTTCTCATTCAAAGACTTTGAAACTATCGTACAGTTCTGGGATATACCATAACCAGCTCGTTGATTGGGCACTCGATACGGTGTCTTAACTGTACAGCTTGGCTTGGAAACCCATACAACATCAACTTCTGCAACACCCGAAGGTTGGTCATTCTCCTTTTTTACATTCGATGTCTTCACACGAGGAGCACCGGTATTATTGCTGCAGCCATCTTGTAATGGAATCACTTGCAATCTTGTGCTCGGTGGATTAACTTGTTGCTGTGACCTTGGCCTTGTGCTTGAGTTTGCATCTTTAGGAGATTTTGTACAGCATACCCAGAATGGAGGTGAAGCGACTTGTTTCGGTAAAGGAAGTGTGGCAACATTAACTCGGCCTTTAGCTTTAGAAAATACTGCTCTTGCAAAAACTGTGTTATTTACGGGTGCTCTTGCATTTGCCTGGCTCTTGGAGTAGGATCTCGTTTTCATAGCAAAAATTACGCAGTTGATCGTGAAAGCTAGAATGGCAATGCATAGGAGCGTAAGAAGGGCAAATAGAGCGATTTGTAACGCAGTGATCTCTTTCTGAGTACTTGGTGATGATGTCGCCTGGACGATGGTGTCTAGAGTGATTCTCTCGGTTGTTGTATCCTCTGGCCTGTTGTCTGGTGGGCCAGGTGAACGTGGTTCAATTGGAAAAGGTAGAAGGTTAGAGCGTGTAGTGGCTGGGGGTGCAATTGTGTTTTGTATCATAACACTGATAAGGGTTAGTTTGTCTTTACCCGTTCTCGCTCTAGACGCTTTCGAGCAAAAGTGCTTCTTGGACAGACGTTTATAGGTAGAGTAGAGATGTTCCACTGTGTTCATATTCTTGTCCAGGGTTAATGCTATTATATACATAACGTAACATTTCCGCACCTTTGGTATTTTCTTATAGTAACTCTTGAGATTAGGTGGAAATAATGCTTCTGCCTTTGTAAGTTCAAATGGTAAAAATAATTCTCCTCCTTTATTTAATGTTTCAGTACCGTTTAAAGGTTGTTTTCGAAGTTTCCTGATCTCTGAAATGGTGGCTTTCAAACGTTTGTTCAGTTTACCTCGACTTCGAAGATTTATCAATGAGCCAGTGATATCGTTGCCCCGTTCCCAGTTCTTGTACTCTCCAGAAGAAGTTTTCGCTTTCATACCGAAACGCAACGTAAACGTCCCTTTAATTTCTTTGGAGACCTTCTGTACATCAGTTTTGATACTTCCTTTTTTGAACGAGTTTGAAGAGCCTTTTCTCCTGATTATAAGTCGATTCTGATTTGAAACGTGTTGCCTCTTTTGTATCTTTGTCATGTACTCGAAGAATATTCGAGATGCTTCTTTCTTAAAATACTTGATCCACTGTCTTTGTGATGCGTTATGTAGTTGGACAGTTATGTTAACAAGGGCCGCCCGTACTGGCGGCTGTTTATTGTTGTTCACAGGTATTTGCGAACATCTTGAGTTCAGTTTTATTTCCGTTTTGCCTGTAAAAAGTTTTTCTATTCCTACTTCAGCTTGTTGTAGTGATATTGATAGAGGTTGCTGCTGCGCTATTTGATAATTTGGTTTTGAAGCAACACCAGAAACAATTAGGCATTTGAATGGCAAAGGCAGTGAACTAAAAAGCTTTGCAAGTTGCTTTCTGTAAATCTTGTGCACTTTATGTACTAGTCTCTCATCTACTTGGCATGGCTTTTTCACAGGTTCTGAAGGACAGCGAGTTCCATTCCAAAGATTTGTTAAGTTTGATGCAATCTTCATAGTAAGAGAGATATTGCAGGATACCTTTCTTGCAACCTTTCGTAAGATGTGACATTGTTTTCTTCGAGGTAGATATGAAAACAGGAACGCCATTTCATTGTTAAACATCTTCTGAATAACACTAGATGTAGCAATTGAATCATTGTTAAAAGGTGTTGTAGGCATATATCCGGTAACGTTCGGACTTCCAACCGTATAATTGTGTAACATTCTTGTTACTATTGATTGAAATTTTCCTCCGGGCTTTCTATCATCGTTAAACGAGGATTTTCTTGTATGTCCTGGAAATTGTGCTGGAAGAAACAGATAAAAAATTAGCCAGTATAGTAACAATACAATACAACACAACACAATACAATACAATGCAATGCAATGCAATGCAATGCAATGCAATGCAATGCAATGCAATGCAATACAATATACTTTATTTAATGAGGGTGACACGTGACAGTAGTAAAACGGATTAATTTGTGGCCCTCAAATACCAATTAGAAACATTTGAAGATAATGCATATTCGGCTTCTATTCGGCTTCCATTCGGTTTCTATTCGGTTTCTATTCGTTTTGTATTCGGTTTCTATTCGGCTTCTATTCGGCTTCTATTCGGCTTCCATCTTTAGATCAGAATGGTATTTTATCTTTTCTATTTCTATATTTTCAGAAGAATGAAGGAGACTTTTATTCAAGAAGCGAAACTCACTCGAACCAAACGTGATAATTCCATATTCGAGCAAATATTCCTTACGTGCGTTTTCATTCATAAACCTCACATTATTACAAGAAATCACATATGAAGCTGTTTTAAAGTATTTTACTTGGCATAAGTAAGTGAATTTTTACACTTCATTACTAATTTTATTTAATTTTTCAATTTTTTTATTTTATCTTATTATTGACAGTACTTATTTATTATAAATGATGAATGAAGTATGAATATGATTGAAAACACACGATCTCCTTTCAAAAATAGAGAGCACAACTGAATGTTTGAGCTGATGCTGATGTTCAGATTAGTTGAAGAAACAGAAATCGCTTAATATCCTAAGATAAAACAACATACATTTGACAGAAACTGTCCTCTCCAGGATTATCTGTTACTCATATCCTTTGCTATTCATTTGTAAAATATTTTGAAAGGTTTATTATTGCCACAAGTTACATCAGAAACAACAGAAAAAATATATATAAGTGGCGGGTTTAATAGAGAGGTGGTCAAGAAAACGAAGTCAAATCTAAGAAAACAAGTTACATCACAATTCTCTCTCTCTCTCTCTCTCTCTCTCTCTCTCTCTCTCTCTCTCTCTCTCTCTCTCTCTCTCTCTCTCTCTCTCTCTTTCTCTTTCTCTCTTTCTTTCTTTTTTACTATTTTTCTTTTTTTCTTTCTTTCGTTCTTTGTTTGTTTGTTCTGTTTGTTTCTTTGTTTCTTCCTTTATTAAATTATGTTTGTTTGTTTGTTTATTTCCTTCTTCCTATGTAAAATGATAACCTGCAAAGGCTAAAACCAGTACTTGTACCAAAAGAGGTGTGGAAATTTGATTTTATCATCAAATGTATGTCATGTGTCACAAATTTGACACATGTATGTCATGCGCCCCAGCCGTGCCAGCACAATGCAGTGCGAATTTAAAACAAGTCAATCTATGCACATATGTCATATGGCAGATAAAGAGTACAATCATTTACAAAGAAACAGAAGTCTCATCAGTATTGTGTTTTTCAATAGAACACAATCAAGACCAATATTATATTGAAGCTGTTTCTTTCTCAGTATGGTCGCAATACAGCCCTGGGCTTTAATAGATAATTTTAAAAGATATCACAGTCGGATCCAAAATAATTTACTCTACAAGTTAGTACCTAGTGTGTTTTCGTTTATGTACACTCAACCACCAGCAAATCCGTATCATTAATTCAATTTTTCATGCCATTTACCAACAATTCAAAGTAAAAAGTATATGATTTGTGGTGGGTTGATATGGTACTTTGTTTTCGACTAGTTTTGGACTTTATTAACTGATCAAGAAACCCTACACTGCCAGAACAGATTTTAAAATATGGAAGAATTACGTTTATTTTGAATATAAATGTATTTGCTGGTTTGTTTAGAGATGAGAGTGGGTACATAGATGAAAATAAATATTTGTGAGTATTTTATAATTTAGGAAAGTGCTTTTGATGAATATGTTGTTTGCGCTTGAAATCGGACCTCATTTGACATGGAACATCAATAACCACAACTGGGCTGGTGTGCATCAAAATGCTCTCGAGAAAACAAGGACCAAGTTTGTGGATTATGATTAATGGCATGAAGAAATACAAATATGACACAAGACCGGTATTAAATGGAGTGTGTAAAAAGACTAACTCATAAATATTTGAGAGAATAAACCCTCTTCTCTTGAAGACAAGTTGATGGTGATTTTTAATACATTGAAGTGTCTAATACATTAAAAATGAATCTATATTGAACCACTAAGTCACGCGAGACTGTTTGTTTTCGGTATTGTTGGTCGTTTCAAAACCGAAACGAAGGAAAATAACACGTTATGGAGCCATTTTAAAACACGCATACTCATTTTCGGTTAGGAAATAAAAGGATTTACAAATTTCCACGCGTCTGAACAAATAATATGGACTTTATCAAATTATTTCAACTTCTTGTGATGCCGTTTTGCATATTGACTTAGCTTTAAAGAAACTCAATGGTTCTTTTTCCTGGGTTGGTTTTCAGTATCGACTTTATTGTACTGTACATAAACCATAATAACGAGGATGTACACGAGATAAAAACCATTGAAATCGTCTAACATGAGTACATCGAGAACAATATATGAAACTTTCCGGTGAAGACTTGGATTGGAATAATAATTGCTGCACGAGGATGATCGTAAGCAGTGCGTGAAAATATATTCGAATATTCGACTGGAGCAACGTATAAGAATGTCTACAAGTTACAGAGACGATACAAACCAACTTGCGTGTGTTTAAGTGAGTAAAGGGAAAGTTTAAAGCCAAGGCAAAAAGCCAAAATATATCCAAGGCGTATCAATTACTTACCGAAAGAGTCTTGTATATGGACGACGACAAGAAACAGCAACACAAGGCTTGCAATCCACATGTTTCCACACTGCATAACCTCTCACTGTATTAGCTTTTTCTTGTACCTGAAGGAATAAGCAAAAACATTTAGATAAACCAAGCGAATTTTATATGGTTTAGGTAAATACTTCACGTCCAATCTTCATTGTTTCGACCTTTCGTCATTGTACCCTGGTTTTCTATTCAAATGCGCGAGTAAAGTGACCCTGAATTCATGAATAAACAAGATGTGAAAATCGTCGCGGCAGTACACTCTTTCATAAAATAGGAACCAGATACTTTTGGTCGAGTATTATTGTTCTTAAATCTTGAGGAAATAGTTCTTAAGTTGCTCTTATTTTGAAGAACAATAAAGTTTCGAAATAAGCTCCCAAAGGATGCATAATATAATCATAAAAATTATACAATTCGAGCCAGGTCAAGAACGAGTTGATTATTCTCGATAGTATCCAGTTTAGAGGGGAACCATCGTGTTCAGTTATTACTATACTTATTTTGTAGTGAATTTCAGCATTTAATTTGAAAAGGTATAGATCCATTTATGTTTCTAAAGCTCAGCCTGAGTTTGTTTTTAATTTGTTCTTTTATAGAAAAAAGCGTGCGGAGCATAATTTTATCTCGTAGCCGTATCCTATGAAATTTCCGTAATTATCCTATAAAGAATACGTTTCTATTTCACACTATTTACTTAAAACGTGTTAAGTACAAGACTGAGTTGAGAATTGTCGTATAAATAGCTTGATAATATAACTGCTACAAAGCTTTGGCACTTGGGTGAAATTTGCATCGCTTCGAGTTGCCAAATTGTCGTTTTCTACAAAGGAATCGAGGCAATATCAACATATGATTTAATTCGCCCACAGCTCAGTTCGATTACCGCATTAAAAGTACATTTATAAAGCTTCTGTTACGTTCAGGGTCTGAAGGTTCGCTTATTGGTTGTAAGTGAGGCACCTCGCCAGCAAAGTTCGTGTATACATCTAGCCATGTCAAGTCACCAGACACAACATGCAGTACATTGTTTGCACAGAACCATCGTCCTTAAATTTAAGCGACTGCCATGGCGTGACATCGAGAGGCCTTACTTGACGCAGAATAAATTCGATTGAATTTGTTGGTAAACTAAAATTACAGTTACTTGACGCTGGGATATCGCGTCCGCTAAACACTTAGCGTGGTTCCTTCGACACCTGGTCCGGCAACACGGCGGCAGGAACGCCGAGAAAATGCAAATTCTATAGTTTTGACCCGACAACAACTTGGTGACATTCTCATTACCTAACCATAAACACCCACAATATTCAAATAAATGCTACTTTGACTTTAACTTGCTTCTCATTTTGCGAATTTGTAGAATTTTCTGCTGCTTAAAAAGATTAAGAGTTGCTTTGGATTTCAACATGGCTGCCCTGATATCATGGTATCTCTTTCTCCCGTTTCGAGGGGAGACCAAAAGCCATTGCGTTCTCACTTGAAAGTTTTCGATTAGCATTCTCGCTGTAGACGAACATTCTCGATGAGTACAAATATTTCATTACCTTGGCTGCTAGTCATGTCTACACAGTTATTGTTCAGACTACACTGGTTGCGACGTTCCTTCCATTAACCAAAACACGCACTGGAGTTGAAAGGAACGAAACATGAGATATGCGGTGTGTCACCAAAAAAATCAGCATGACGTCCCTGGAAACCTTCATGATCACTGATTGACGTGACAGTTTAAGGCCGCCTGTTTCCGGTCCACCAAAGCTAGAACCAGTTTGGTTTAGCCCATCCAACCAGAATTAAAATGGGGAAACACAGAAAGACTAATTGTTCCATGAGAAAACATATAACATGCACTGATTGTGATAGTCGAGTGGTCATGATTTGTCTATGACTACGAAAAAGCTTGGTGTGAGACTTTTAAAATATCAATGATAAAACATTTTTTTAAAAGCATTACGGTGGCCCCTGGGTTTGGTAAATGGCTTTAGCATGCTTCACAGATGCACTTGACGACTTGTGAAACGAATATTTGCATCAGCGAAAAACGGTTCCATGGATGTTAAACCAAATAAAACAATTAAAACCGGAATTGTACTCGGCTAAAGCTACAACAAGTGTCATAACACCATTTATAGTGGCTAGTATAGTACTGTATAGCACTAGTTTTAAACACTTATTCGTCTTATGGTTCAACCATGATATGGATGCATACGCGTACATTCATGAAAAGAACTATGTTCACTAATTATATCACTGAACTAAATCTTAGTAAGCAAACTAGATCAAGATATACATTCAACCAAATATCCCAAAGCACTTCTCTCCGGGTTTGTATCACAACATATCATACATGTTGGTGCCGCTAATTTTGATTTATGACTCATTGACATTATATTGAACGTTTAAGCTCTTTCAGCTTTGTCCTCCTATTAAAGTACATGTTTATATATTGTGGTAATAGAAATATGTTATGCGTGTGTTGGTTTTTTTAAAAATCCTCACGTACTCAAATCACAGCCACCTTGCTCATGAGTTATGTTCAGTTTTGTCCATTGCTGAAGCTCGAGGCTGAAGGCTGAAGGCTGAAGTGTTATCTCTTGGAACGTTATCAAGTGGAGCGAACAATGGGTTTGGATGACAAAAAAACTCGATCCAATTAAAAGGCCCTTTGGTATTAGTTTGCAGTCGATATCTAGACGACCTGGCAGGCTGGGTGATACTGCAAGTTATTACACTATAAAACTGATGAAGGCAGTTCAGAAGTTAACTAGCCACCATACTATCACATGAAGAGCTGTCATTTCGGCTTATTTAGCAAGAATTTCGCCGTATTTCCGTTCTACCGTATCTGATCTGATGAACGCTTTTGTAACTGAAATCAAGCATTCAGCGAACCTGTCTGAATCATTTTTGTTCACTTCGCACGGGACCATTTTTGGTCGTGTGCACAATTTAGAGATAGACTACATGAAACTTCTGAATTAGAAATGTGTAACTTTCTAGAAAACAGAGCTATCGATGAAAAACTGACTCATATGTCCGGTTTATCAACAGTAAAACTGATTACGAAGAAATGCGTCAAAGGAAACTGACAGAATGACAGCCTGCACGACAAAAGTCCATTGGCCCTAGCTACATGTTGTTAAAGATTTTGGGCGGAAAATGCCAACTGTCATTTCTCAAAACTATTTCCGTTCCAACTGATCATGGAGTATTTTACGGAAAACCGCAAAAACTGATTTTCGGATATGGCGAAGATAAGAGACCCTCCCATTAATTAAACGCCTACTGATATGATGTATAGCCCTGATATATATTGGAAGTCAGTGGAGTAGCGAGCCCGTAGCTAGGCCTGCAGGCCCGGGCCTTCAAATTATTTTAACAGTTTTTATGATTTTAGTGCATTTCTAGCAATTTTCAAAAATTTCCCGGGGGTGCATGCTCCCGGACCCCCCTAGAAACTCGCTCGGCTATGGGCCTTCAACATTTTCATATCCTGGCTACGCCACTGGAAGTGATACAGCCATGTCAGGGAACTACGAACTTGTTGGGATATAAAGTTAGAGCAGCCTGTCGATTTTACAACAAGGACTTTGCGATTCAATGGCTATGCGCTTGGTGACGCGGCTCGCAGATTTCTGCTCTTTTTCTTGTCGTTAAGTTTGCTGTACCGCCTAATCGTCGATATTGCTTTTCTTATTGAGAATTTTAAACAGTAGGAATTGGGTAGCGTAGTTTTGCGGCAGAAAATTAAATTAAAAGATTGATATTCTCAAGTTCACGTTCTCCAGAATACTTCAAATTCTAGGTTTTCAAGTTGTACTCCTGAAGACAATTGCAGAAACGTTGTCAGCTGGTTGCATTTTCACGTGCAGTGCAGTTTGGAATCAAGCCTATTATATTATCAGTGCTGCGTCCAGTCAGATATATCGTAAAGTCCCTAATTACGATGCACCCAGCTCTTGGGTTCTGCCAAGTGAAAAAAAAATGAAACATCAAGCAATTTTAATTTTGATTTAAATTCAGAAAGAATGAAATCACAACAAGAGGAGATTTGAATCACAGTTATTAAAATAACAGAAAATTTATTCAGTTATTAAACTAGCTATTAATAAAAACTCTTCCAGTAATTTAATAGCGGCGTAGAATGGCTGTTATAAATAAATATTTTAGCAAAAAATTGAAATTGCTTAGAGAAGCGAAATTTAAAAGCTAGTGATTATCGGTAAATTTGAGTTTGCCTTCGTCAGACCAATGTGAGTTTGAGATCGATTGAAATGATTTCACCAGTACATGTACAAGTGTATGGAAACGACTTCACCAGTACATGCACAAGTGTATTGAAATGATTTCACCAGTACATGTACAAGTGTATGGAAATGATTTCACCAGTACATGTACAAGTGTATTGAAATGATTTCACCAGTACATGTACAAGTGTATTGAAATGATTTCAC
>JANUFV010179418.1:0-12811 GCA_024757865.1 Epizoanthus scotinus | reverse complement strand
GTGTAAATCTTTCAAACTAAGTATTAGTCTTTCAAACTAAGTGTAAGTCTTTCAAACTAAGTGTAAATCTTTCAAACGAAGTGTAAATCTTTTAAACTAAGTGTAAGTCTTTCAAACGAAGTGAGATCCTGTCATGCTAAGTGAGAGCCTTTCGTATTAAGTGAGAGCCTTTTATACTAAGTGTAAATCTTTCAAACGAAGTGTAAATCTTTCAAACTAAGTGTAAGTCTTTCAAACTAAGTGAGAGCCTGTCATGCTAAGTGAGAGCCTTTTATACTAAGTGTAAGTCTTTCAAACGAAGTGAGAGCCTGTCATGCTAAGTGAGAGCCTTTCGTATTAAGTGAGAGCCTTTTATACTAAGTGTAAGTCTTTCAAACTAAGTGTAAGTCTTGAAAGCCGTAGGTCTAGTCTCTCAACGTTTTATCGGGGGACTTTAAGCAACCCACACACTCGTCCATAAGGGCAGGCTAAATAATACCGGTGTTGTGGTCTGTCACCTTATCTAGTTGAGCGTTTGTTACATGAGCACCCGGCTCGGAAAACTAGGCAATAACTCCCTACGTAATAGACTATAAATAAATTATCGTATCGTATTGTAATAGATCTTTTCGCTCTTATTGCTGCCAAGCGTAGCGAGGCAGGACTATTGTTGATGACATTAACGTTTCCTGTACCTCTGATCTGATTGAGCCTTTGGTAGGTCGATCGTTATTTATTTGTCCCGATCCGCTCGTGAGAGCGTGGAGGATCATGGTTATGCTATGTCACCGCGTCGTTTTCTAATGCAGCGAAGTCATGCGGATAATCGACACTCTGATAAACGATACTCGACAGAGCAACGAAATATAAAACAAAGTTCTACTGAATTCAACTTCACAGTATTTCACGGCAGCCGAAACTAAACTACTGAACTGACTTCGTACAAAGTCATCGAATCTGGTATTGTTTGAAAGCCTTTCTTCATTGCCCACTTTTCGCTCGATCACAATCAATATGAAGCGAAGTGAAGTGAATGGCCACAGGAAATTGAGACCATCTGACTTATCAACTACAAATCAATCTATTTTATTTTTGGAGTTTGTATGTTATTTAATGATTCTATTTTCAAATAACCAGGTTGAGTAATGGACTACGCATATCCAGTATATTTTTAATTGTTTCCGACAAGATAAATGTTTTTATTGTGAACTTGAACTTGAAAGCAGTTCGGCAGCACTCCACTTGCGATAGTAACTGCTAGTTAAATATATATAAATATGTTTCAGGCCAGGAAATTAGCCAAAAAGCATGAAGATGAAGCTGGCCAGATTGAGGACACAGCAGGGCGAGCACTGAATACGTCTCTACAAGCGACTGATGTAACAAGAAAGGCGGTGTTAACCCTCAACCAAACGACCATTGATATCCGAGATCTGTTACGAAGACTCGAACATGTGGAACGCCTTAGTGGAGTGGTCACAGCAAACGCAACTTCAGCAAAAGATCGGTCACAGTCAGCCTGGGAGGAAGCGCAAACACTTTATGATAGTGCCACTGCACCCTTTCCTGATCTTGGAATTGACGTATTGAGGAGTAAGTAAACCGCTCTGCGTTAAAGTGCACATTACCTCACATCTGTAGAATATGGCTAGATGCTAACTAATGTACCAAAATGCAAAACAGAACCAAGCCTTGAGATGTAGTACAGCAGTAGCCTGCGTGCAGCCGGCCGTAGGAACTTGAAACCCTGGGTTTAGTTAACTAGTCTAATCTAGTTGACTTTCAGTCCGCCATCAAGCACTGGTTGACAAGCGTTCTAAACAAGTAGTCGAGAACAGAGGGAACAAGCTACACAGCCTCCTACCAGTGCCAAATACTTGTTCCTTTAATTTAAGGCACAAAAGCAGGTTTCGGCCAGTTTTTAAGACAAATAGATTTTGCAATATTTAGCTTCATTACTTTTTTTAAAAATGCCCTTAAGTACTAGAATATTATTGATAATAATAATAATAATAATAATAATAATACTTATTTATTTATTTACATGCCGTTTAGGAGCTTGACAGGTTCAGGTTCTATTATAGATTAAAGAAAGGTAATTGGATAGATTGGTTGTAACTTGGCCTACATACATTGTTATTCATTATGCAGTGTAAATATGAAATAAATAAGGACAGACAAGATCAAAACAAGATATATTTTCTGATGTTCAACAATCAGTTGTTATACATGTAACACTCTCTTCCTTGTTCTTTAGATAAGACTCTCGTCTCAAAAGCAGAGGCACTGAAGAATACAGAGAACGCTAGCATGATGCTTGACGCACTCAAAACATTAGTGAGCAGCTTCGATGTTAAGGAAGACGATGTGCGTAAGAAGATGGCTTTGTGGGCAGGTTTGATGGCCAGGCTTAGAAACCTCACCCAACAAGTGGAAGATGCCAACAGAACGGCTCAGTCAGCTGTGAGGAAAGGAGAAGAGACCTTAAAGAAAGCAAAAGATCTTCTTGAAGCTTTAGAGGTACATATAACGTAATTTGGTTGAACTAGAAATAAGAACTCGAACTGAAAGGTCATAAAAGGGAGGGAAAACGCAATCCATAACTTCTTTTTTTTTAACTAACCGTAAGGACCTAACACTTGGCTAATAAGAACTTAAACTGAAAGGTTACTATACATGTATATTGTTACGAGGACTGAATGGTGGAAGGTTTAGAACGATCAAATGGAATATCTCTGTTTTAAGGTCGTGTTTGAGGTTATAAGCTTTTTGACAATATCATTGTTCCAAAAGGGTGGGGGAGATCTCTCGAAGCCTGGCTATCTTTTTTCTAACAGAGGGTTTCCAATGTCAGAGAAAATACATGGAAAGTTGTGGAATTTTAAAATGCCGTTTTCCTTTTACATATACATATACATGTACGAAAATGACATTAGGGAATGGAAAACGTTTGGAAGTTTATTTCAGAGGTTTTCCCCAAATTGATTTCATGTTTTGAATTCTTTACCTGAACGTAAATATTTTCAAGTTCATCAATATTATTTGTTATTGGATGACAAATTTGGAATGTACGTACTCAGTTGCGCTATATTTAAATTCTTCGATAGAGATATTGTGATCAACTGAATTTTAGAGATTACGTAGAAAGTGAAATGTTTGAATTGATGACAGCTATTCGAAGTAAAGTGGGCTTTGCTTACCCAAAGAAGTTTGTCTTACTTTACACGCCACAAATCGAGTCCATCAATCTATTTGGAAAACAGATACTTACATTTCTCCAATGTATGTCTGCTCTGACAGACATGATGTCGAACTTCGTAATTTCAGGTAATTACAATTCGCATGCTATCTGAAAATTATAACAGATAATAGCAGTTTCGTTGTCATAGGTTACAATACTAGTGTAAGTGTTAAGTTCTCTCGTAATATTCTCACTGCAGAGAAGGATGTTTTAAAAATAAAATAAAAATAAGGTTTGAAAGATTTTGAATCTAACATAATTAGAGAGGTCTAAATTATAACTACCCCACATATTTAACTTTATTAATAAGCACTGCTTATTCAGTCCAATTTTTGTAAGAAACAGAATCCATTACATTGCATTGCATTTGGTCTTCTTTGTAGGGTTTCAACGAGAAGATTGGCAGATCCAAGAACGAGTCTGACGAAGCAAAGAAGTTGATCCCAGAAATCGAAAGACTGATCAAGTCAGCCAATGACAAGACAAAGAATGCAAGTGATGCACTTGGTAATGCCCAGAAGGTTGCTGGTGAGGCAAAGTCGATTGCTAACGATGCTCAAGACACGGCAGAAAGGGCCAAACAGGTAAGGATTGCCCCGCACCTGCAGTGGTAAGCATTTCACGTATTATTCATTAGGATAGTAAATGTTCAATGCCTGCCCTAAAATGTATCTCACTAAGCAGGCCTATAAAATGTTATGTGATAAAAGTATCTGAACAACTGTTTATCTAATCATATGATTTTGGTAGTTAAAACTTAGATGTGCAGTTTGACATTTGTTCTTTATGCTTTCTACTTGTGCAAGTAGTCAAGCATTATATACTAACTGTGAAGTTTAATGTTACACGAAAAAATGGGAATGATGTTTCTATAACTGATATCTTAAAGAAACGAAAGAGTCTTTGGTCCTTTAACGTATTGATTCAGCCTGAAGACTGCTATGTAAAGTTATAAATAAACAATCTATCTATTTATCTGCGCAGCCACTGACCCCATGTTTTCACCCATTTCTAGAAGTTCTCCTTATACTTGGCTAACCTCTTGTAACGGTACTTATATACATGTGTGGGTGGAAGGTACATTTAGCTGTTCGTGTGTACGATGTAATTTGCAAATCACCAGATTTGTAACACGATACCTTATTAACACGTTTGTGATGTTCATTCCTGGTTTCCCGCGTACATATTCACAGTATTCATGGACAATTGTTTCAGACATCAAGTATTCATATAATTGGAGCACATTTATAACTATAATTCATGTTGTACATTCTATACATGGTTATCAGCACGGTAGTGAACAGTAATTGCAATATTTCTAGTATTAATGTATGAAGATTGTCATATAATAATCTCATTACCTCCATACCTAATATTCAGTCTCAATCTTGGCTGAAGTATTTACTAGAAGTTTGTTCTGCGAAGGGTCTTGGAAATTAAAGAATATTTTAAATGGCATTCTTCGGTGGAAGAGTTGTTCTCGGTTTTGAAGAGGAAGTCCATTTTGCGCTAATCTTGTCACACAACAGGTAAATACATAAATATTGGGTGATATGTTGTGATGTATGCATTGTTCACAGATCCACAACTTCCACCACTGATCAGTATGGTCAGTTGAGTTGTACTCTTGTGATACATCAACGGTCAGCATTCTTTAAGCCAAGCACGGATCCATTGCACGAAGTGTGCATGACTGGTGTTCACTTCATATGCAACAAAACATTGTTCATCACAATTTCCTATACACTATTCATAGCAACACTTTGTGAGCTTCATTGCCTATTTTATCGAACGTGTTTGTTATTGAATAGGAAAATGGTATAACGTACTTCTATTCATAAAACAACCATTGGTGTGATACATTTATCATTCGTTCACTGGAATGAGCATATTTATACGGTCGAACTTAATACATTGTTCATTGGCATTCACTGACCAAGTCATGAGATCATCATAAGTCATGAGATCATAATTTTATGGTGAAAAACACTTACTTGCATGATCATATCTGCACTACTATTAGCATGTTTTGTACACCTTTATCCATTAACATTGTTCATCAGCATTTGCGAAATGGTTTGCTGATTCATTACAATTTCTGAATGTCTGGATGATGTACATTTATCATTCGTCTACTGGTATTGTGCACCTTCATCCATCGACACATTGTTCGTCAGCATGTTTTGTGCACTTTTATCCATCGACACATGTTAAGACATTGTTCATCAGCATTCATGAAATGGTCTTCGAATTCATTACAACTTCTGGATGACATACATTTATCATTCGTTTACTGGTATTGTGCACCTTCATCCATCGACACATTGTTCGTCAGCATGTTTTGTGCACTTTTATCCATCGACACATGTTAAGACATTGTTCATCAGCATTCATGAAATGGTCTTCGAATTCATTGCAACTTCTGGATGACATACATTTATCATTCATTTACTGGTGTTAGCATGTCCTGTGCACCTTCATCCATCGACACATGTTAGATATTGTTCATCAGCATTTGTGAAATGTTCTTCAGATTCATTACAACTTCTGGGTGTCTGGATGACATATATTCATCATTTGTCTACTGGTAATAGCATGTTTTGTGTACCTCCATGCATGGAAACATGCTCAGACATTGTTCACCAAATTTATTGCATTCTTTGGTGAGAAACGTTCATTATTCTTTTACTGACATGAGCATAGTTTGCACACCGCCGCATGTAGACACATGTTAAGACAACGTTTATCATCACTCACGAATTGATTCATTACAACTTCTTGCATGAGAGCATGTTTTGCACACCTGCATCCATGGACATTTATCAGCATTTACGAAATGGTCTTCAAAATATTCATCATTCGCTCGCTGGCATGATCATGGACACATGTTAAGACATTCTTCATCACCATTCACTGGATGACCTTCAGAGTCGTTACAAGTGCTGGATGAGAAACATTAATCTTTATGTGTTCACTGGCGTGAACACGTTCTGTGCATAACTTCATGCATGGACACATGTCAAGACAGTGGACATCAACATTCACATCATGGTCTTCAGATTACAGCATTTGGGCGGGGAACATTCATTATTCGCTTACTATCGTCAGCTCATGTTGCGCACCTTCAATCATAGACACGTACTATGACATTACGTGATCGTCAGCTTTCACTGATTTTGCATTAGGTCACAACGTCAAGGTGAGAGACATTGTCCATTCACTCACTTGCCACAACACAGCTTTTTCACAACTTTCTTGTCAGACATTGTTTATCAGAATTCAGCACTCGTGAATGGCCTTCAAACACTACCATACATCCTGGTGAACCACGTCACTCCCTCCTGCATGCACAACTTCATCCATGCATGTGGTGAGATTGTTATTCATGTTCACTGACTGATCTGACTGAACACAGCTTGCCATCTGTGGACATTCCTGGGAGATCTTCATATTGAATCGTCTGCACAAGTTATTACCATTCTTTTGTACACAGCCTGTATCACCAAGTGTACATATCAACAACGTTATCTCGTGTTGTGCAGTGCTTCTTCAACAGCTTAGATGCTTGTGTTGTTCCATCCACCCACCACTACAGTCATCACTCGTCTCGCGTTATCACAGGAGTCATGGTCCTGCTTGTTTGTCAGTCACTGGTTTTCTGCCATACTCTATTGTCACTACCGATTGTTGTTTTTTACTTAGCCACATTTTATTCCGTTCCATTCATAACTCTGACACCTCATCAAACCTATTGCTAGTAATCAACAGTAACAGTTGCTATCCACTTATAAGCTATAGACGGAACGTTTCTCTATTGAAATCCATGAGCCTCTATCATCAAGTGTACAATAGCTTAGATGCTTGTGTTGCTCCATCCACTCACAGCACTCCAGTCGTCTCTTGCCTCGCGTTATCGTATCGTCACATGAGCCTTTATCACCAAGTGTACAACAGCTTAGATGCTTGTGTTGCTCCATCCACTCACAGCACTCCAGTCGTCTCTTGCCTCGCGTTATCGTATTGTCACATGAGCCTTTATCACCAAGTGTACAACAGCATAGATGCTTGTGTTGCTCCATCCACTCACAGCACTCCAGTCGTCTCTTGCCTCGCGTTATCGTATCGTCGCAGGAGTCATGGTACTGCTTGTTTGTCAGTCACTTGTTTTCTGCCATACTCTATTGTCACTACCGATTGTTGTTTTTTACTTAGCCACATTTTATTCCGTTCCATTCATAACTCTGACACCTCATCAAACCTATTGCTGGTAATCAACAGTCACAGTTTCTATCCACTCATAGGCAATAGACGAATCTTTCCTATTGTTGTTCATGAGCCTGACACAGCTCAGTTGGATCTTCAGATAAAGGTTTCTTTGTTCAACTTGTCAGAGGTGTTTGGCATTGAAATTGTTTGTCAATAAACACAGCAGCAACCAATAACCTACATGTCACATTCTTCAGTTGCTGATGTTACCCATTTGGAAGCTCTCGTGTTTAACATTCTCGGAAGACGTGTTTCCTGGTCAATTTTAGTTTTCATTCGTTGAGAATGTGTTTATATTGTCTGGCAGTTTTCTTCAACTTGTAATACTAGTAGCAATATCAACTTTGAAAGGAACAAAAGTTTTCATATTGAGGAGAATCCGTAGGATTGGTTGTCAAAATTGTAATTTAATAATACTAACATTGCCACAACAACAATACTAATCATAATATTATTAAAATATATTATTTTAAGAAAATCACTAACTAAACCTTATAAAGATATGTTACATGTATAACAGATTCTAACAACCTTTGATATCTGGTGAACTGTTATCGTTATTAAATGTTAAATATAAACAAATTAAGGTAAAAGCTCAATTTATTAAGCCCTTGATGGTATAACCTTTTAAGTTAAGTTAAGTTAAAATAATTATCGAATCCTATGACCTCAAATAGCAGAATCCCCAAAAATCACGAAAGTTGTTACAATTTTCCAAGTGCATATTTCAACCACTAACATTTGTAGCCCTACTGCTAAGCCACTTTTTGGATCTTCTATATACCAGAATTATTTGCAATTCAGATAACAGTTTTAAAAAGCGATTACATGGCTAGATCAGTTGTGAACTTACTTTCAAACTATGCTAAAACTAACATCAGAGAATGTCATATAGTTAATAAATTGACAGTTTTAAATTTGCTAGGGGATTTTGCAAGTATGTTTTTAATTCATAAAATCATTTGAGAAACTGGCAAGAAAACATCCTAATCATTACATTGTCGAACCTCTTGGAAAGTTTGAGATGATTTGGGAAGATGAATAGAGGATTTGCAAGAGTTTGAAAGAAAAATGTTGGATATTTTTCACAAACTTGATAGTGGTCTAACTGCAACTTGTGTAGTACAGATGTTTGCACAGTTCCTAATTGTTACATAACGTCGAGGGTAAGGGGGACTTGACATTGATACAAACAAACTAAGTCGGCCGTGACTTCAGTGCTGGGTAAAGGCTTGACTTTCACCGAATCAATTTGTTGAACCACGTGAACCAAAAATCAATTCCCAGATTTCAATTTAGAGTTTTCTAAAAGGAACTGTTTTGTGTTATAGGTTTGAACTGCTATCAGAAATACCAATGTATAAAAACTCACGGTCAGTAAGATTTGTCAGCATTTTAATGAATATGTCTCGAACTTTCCAAGCCGGTCAACAACTTGCCTACATAATTGCCAAGTTTGCTCTATGAACCTTTAAGCCTACTCTTTAAAAAGGGCCCGCTACAGCTACCTCTAAAGTTTTTGTATTCTTTGATTCTTTATTACTCTTACTCTTACTCTCACTCTCCAAGCATAAATGCATTGAGATTCATACCGCAGTTCAAAGTATCATTCAGTTTTACACACCGTGTGTACATTCGCTGTCTGTCTCAGCGTTGCCATCCAACGTGTCATCGACATTTCATTTTTTTACCGTCTGCCATCTTTGTGACTGGAAACAGACACGCACTTCATAACTGCCAGCATATTATGTACTGGATAAATATCTATTTATGTTAATCCACACAGAAAGCTGCAGATATCAAGTTGCAGGCTCAAAACATGTCACTTCCAGCAGATAATGTTACAGGGCCAGCAAAGAGTGCTGCAAGCACGATTGCAAACTATAAGAACGTAGCAGATGCAGACCGCAATGCAACCACAGATGCAAGTGGCAAGATTGCAATCGCTAGAAATGCATCTGCACATGCAGTAGTAAAAATTAACGAAGTTCTGCAAAAGCTGTTGGATCTTCTGCGAGAGCTAGATCAGCTCGAGTCCATAGATGAAAATAAAATGAATCAGCTAGAACAGATTGAAAAAGATGATATTGATAGCGCAAAGCAGGCAGTTAAAGATTTTGAAATTATACAAGAAACTCAGACTCTCATAAAGGGCTCTGTAGCGCAGTACACATTAGATATCAATAGGTTGAAGGGACAAATCGCACATTTAAGAGCAATATATGATGCCTTACCAGGTGCTTGTCTCAAGGTCATTGTTAGTCCAGAGGGAGGTCCTGCGCCCTGATTAACTGTCCCCTTCTAAGCCATGTGTTTGAAATGAAAATATAAAGCTTGTCTGAACATAGAAAGCAGCAATATTCGGAACATAGTTAATACATTATATAGCCACTTTCTGCGCTCTCTGAACCTAAATGTTGTTTTAGATTTTCTGCCTGTAGAGACTAAGGCTTGGTTTCCATATATAATCGCCGGATCGTCCCGATCGCTTGAAATAGTGTACAGGCGATCGGGTGATTATATGAGAACAATAGTGCAAAGTTAAGGGACGATCAGGCGACCGGGGCGTTGCGATCGCCCAGACGATCAAGTAAAAATCTTGTGCGATGATATGGAAACCTTCCCGGGTGGTTCGGGTGACCATAAGTAGTAGACTTTTGATTTTCCACCACCATTTTTATTCTTTCTGGTGAAATACTGAACTCGGATCCAGGACTTGCCAGTACACTCGACCTTGCAGACGATCAGGGCAATTATATGGAAACTAGCGATCATCCTAGTCGTCCCGATCGTCTCAAACATTTTGGAAATGACTGTGGTGATCGGTACGATACGGGCGATTATATGAAAACCAGGCTTCAGGAAAATATATTTTCGACATCGACTTCTGGCGAAGATTGTTGATAATATAAAAAATATTACTCACAAAAAAAATTAGTCCTTTCTTGAATCAGTTTTATAGAACTAAATTCGTTATTCATGTTTGGATATTTGCTAAAAGGTACTTTAGTTTGAGATACAAACATTTGTAGACTTTGTTTTATTGTACATACTGTATCATTGCCTTCCATTGCCTTCCATTGCCCTATTTATATTTTAGATTGAAAAGGCTGAATTGGCAGTTGTAACTGTTGTGATAAGCCGTAATTTTCATTTCAGACAATGCATGGGTTTCACGGGAATTTACTGATAGCACTGGTATTATTTCGGGACTATTTGAAAATGCAGTGCGACTACACAATCAAAAGCCATGAATGAAATTTACTTTTTTCAGCTTTTTTAGTCACAAAATATGTGAAACCAGGTCCTTACGTACGTTATTTGTTCGATGAAATACTTTCAATGAAAACACAAATTATTCTAACCGAGAGCTTATGAAATGCCAAAATATGACGAAGCTCAATAAGAGTGTACTATATCCACAAACGCAACAACTGAATTCTCCTTACTTTTTCCATACATTGCTTTAAAAACAAGTCGGGAGAATGTAGTAGCTTGTCAATACAATTCGTGCCAGTTTGTTATTTTTGTGTTGATAAGGAAAGATAAATGTTAATCAACTGTATGCTGCAAGAACTAACAAACGACTCATTCACCGATAGGAATCTGCAGTGTATCAGAGTAAATTCGCGACCCACGAACGAACTGTGTTTTCCAGAGCACTATCCGGTTCAAACAGTGATACACCTGTCCAGACACATCGCATGAACACCAGGGAGGGGTGGGAGGAGGTATTGGCTCATAGATTACGCAATTCGTGAGCTCTGGTTAATAATTTTGATGACAATTTTTATACCTTGGCATCAGTTTTGTAGTCGCATTTCATTGAAATGTAGATGTTACAATCCCTGGTTTTTTACCCAACAAGTGGAAAGTTTGTGTAATGACATTTATTGTTTCCTATAAATAAGTTCTGAAATTACAAATATCTAAATTATTTGTTGCTTTATGTACAGTCAAACCACTTTTAAGGGGCCAACCCTGGGGGAATGAGCAAGTGGACTTTAATAGACGATTCCTGCTGAAAAGAGGAATTGGCACTGGGAGTAGTCCCAACTCAAATGACCTCAAAATTAGTCTAGCCAATTTTCGAAGAACTTTTGGCATCTAATATTGTGCTTACAATGGACATAACACCAACTTGCTTATATACTCTCTTGAATTGCGCTCGTGTTTTGTAAGTTTCTTTCTCTTCATCAGTTTTAGCGCCATATAGCTCGAGGGAAAAGCTCATTCTAAATTCTTGGTGATCATTTAATAAAGGTGAAAACAATACGAAATTACTCGCTACACGAATGTGGTTGAGTGAGAATTATCGGGTAAATGATAATATCCGCATTCTTAAGAAATTTATACAAGAACTATAAGGATATTATTTTCTGTAACCATTTGGTTCATGGTGGTAAGTACCTGGCCTGGGTTGCTCAAAAGTCGGTTAACGGTAACCAATGGTTAAGCCAAATTTCAAATTTGATTTCTTCATCTAAGAATACGTAATCTGGTGCCTATAAAGTATCATTGAAATACTCCTCAGAAACACAATTACGTAAACCCGATATAAAAGTCAAAATCAGTCAATAAGGAAGTAAACCCAATCGTTGGTCAAAATCTTAACCATTGGTTAACGTTAACCGACTTTCGAGCAACCGGGCCCTGATGGGCAAATGTTCACTGTGGATAATGTCTGTTTTAAGATTAATATTAATTGGCTACATGTATCTAGGAAATTCTTCAAGTATTGGTTAAATATGGTAGTGGTGGGGAATTACATAATGTATAAATATTTTTACAATTACGTTGAGAAATCGGAGCAGCTTGTAAGTTGGGAGTTGTGAAATGATCAAAACCTGCAGTCATGCAAGACTTCAACGAGTTCTGCTTTGTTTATTTTTCAACTTTAGTTAGTGTTGCGTTAAAAAATAAAAAAGGCAACCTTAATAGTCTGTTATTTGGCCAACGATTAACTTTTTATCACATGCAGTAGAATGTCTTCAAATCTATATATTTACTGTATACCAACTCGGTAACCACAACATTTCAAGCAATCTGATTGGCTCGCTATCTCGAGATATTTAACAGTTATTCGACGAGGCGGCGTTTTCTATGAGCTGTTAGTCCACGAGGCGCTTCAGTTGACAGTTGAACAACAACAAATATTTTTTTGAGTCGCCTTGTTGATATATTCAGTAGTGAATAAGGTGCTTCCGTGGTATGTCGTATGGAGTGATACAGGCCTGAGGCTGAAAAAATTGTCCGAAAAGTGAACATTTGCCTGAGACGAAGTCGAGGGCAAATGAGAAACTTTGAGGACAATTTTGAAGCCAA
>JANUFV010179417.1:0-20809 GCA_024757865.1 Epizoanthus scotinus | reverse complement strand
TAATATAATACAATACAATACAATACAATACAATACAATACAATACAATGGTCTTTCCCTTACAATGCGTTGCCTTGTCCGCTTGGCAACTAAACATTATACTTCGTACAAATGGTATGAAATAAATCAAGGACGTCACATGCACCTCATCCGTAACGAATTAGTTTATCCTCGATTGCAAAATTACTCTTTTAGTTCATTGACTGTGTAATGTTCTTGCCTGGGGTTATTGCCTTTTTCCTGGCACAAACACAGAAAAAAAGGAGCATCTTAACTTATATTTTAAAGGGGTTAGTGTTACGGTTAAAGCATTTTGGCGATGTGAAAAATTATACACGAACCAAAAGAAATGTAAAAATTGTGGCAAAAGCACAAAAGAGATGCTGATAAACGACGAAAGAATGCGGATAGTTAAATAAGGGAAAATTAAAACGGATTTGTCCTGTTGAGCTTAGAACTCATATTTCATGGCTGGAAATGCTTTTTCCTGCAAATAGCTACGATACGCATAGTTCAAAGCCACTTGAATTTTACCCGGAATGGGCAAGTGGCGTGTTTGTCATATATGTCACTCGTGCAAAAGGAGTATGAATACTATGTCGGAATGCTTGATTGATGGCTGATACAGCTTCCGGTAAAATCAGTATAGTAAAAAAGAACCCTTCGAGTTGGTTTGCATTGTCCTAGTAATTTTAGAAATCGTTTCAATGGGCTATACTGAGGTTCCGCCTATGTTGAAAAGGTTAATTATTTCGCAATTCTTGTCCCTTCAGTAGCATAGAGACAGGAAGTTTAAAGTATACCGAGGTCATTAATTGCGAAAGTCTGTAAACGACACGGAAATATCAGTATACCGGCGAAAACATACAAACACTAAAGAAAGTCTATATCTTCAGTATACATATCTATATAAGGCCATGTATATACACAAAGCTAATTTATCCATTCGATGTTTAAGGGTGGATATCAGAATACAGCATGCATAATATTTTTGGTTGCAGGTTGGTGACGAAAACCAGGCAACATTGATTCTGATTCAATGTAGAAAATGTATATACATGCATGAGGAAGAAAGGGCTTGATTTATGCATATATTCGATGTGTCTCTCCATTTAATATCACTAAGATATCTAGTCTTTAGTTGTACAAACATGTTTTTTAGAATATAATATATAATCTCTGTTTTATAAGTGGCGTACTATAATGCAGCCACCCTCTATTTAGCGACAGTTAAGTCAAAATCCCAGAGTCTGCGTATTGTTTATACCTATATTATACGGTCAGGAGGAAATTTACTGAATATGGCTTTCCCCCAAACTAAAACTGATAAAGAAAAGAAACTGAAGCATGAGCTAAAACCATATAATGAACTTTCTCGTACATCAAAACATTCCTGCCATGTGGGTGTATAATCCTATACATTTTACTGCAAACTTGTTTAAAAAACACGTACTTATTTTCGGGTTGAGAGTATTTCGAGTGTTGTGCCTAAGATATAGCATTAGAACCTTAATGATTGAGATACATGAGTAAGGCACACACGAGGTGCGTTACATGACTCTCAATCTCAACGTATGCGTGCTTCATCGCATGCTTTTCTATATGTGCTATCATATATCAAATCAAATATAAATACATTTTTACTGTATAACATGTTGGGGTTCGACAATATTTAGCTATATTTTATCTAAAAATTCGCTGAAATGTTTTAACTACGTGTGGAAAAATGTTTATACCCATTTCCTCACAATTCGGCTCATTGTCTTTGATATTGACTGGGCTACTTTAGAAACTTCGTTATGGAGACAAAAAAATGTGTTTGGCCGTGAAGGTGGAGGATTTGAGCTGACGTTTCAAGCACTATATAGCCATTCCGTCAGAGAAACGTCAAGAATGCATAATACAATCCGCTTTTGATCAATTGTTTACAAACTTTGTTTGCATATTGAGCAGAACTGAAACGATGCAAAAGGAGAAAGCTGGAGTTTGTTTGGATTTTTGGTTTAAAAACGGAGAAACTGCGTTGCCAGAGCGAAAGGTGGACTCAATCCGGCACTCGATAATAAATCCAACAAGATAGCATACTGAAGTTAAAGTTTAAACACTGAAATTGGTGAAGCTCAAAATATATTGCATTGAAGCTCAGTAAAGCAGCCATAAAATGTTTGCAATCTAAACTCCTGAAGATATCGTTTTGCAATAAGATAATCTTATAATTGCTACTTGCGATTTCCTTAGGGCGATTTGAAGTTTACGATTCTCTAAAGAGAAATTTGTAACAAAACAGGGTCAGTGTAAATTGTTAGTTTTAATTTTCAAGAATACATAAATTGTGTTTCAAAGGAAAAGGTAATGCTTTTTCTTTGGAAACCGGCAATTGTAGGGACCATAAATCTTACTAAGTGTCTTGTAAAGATACAACATATCTCTGATTAGCTATGCTCAGTTCGTACTATTGGTCCACATTGATTCATGTCCATGTATATTTTTGCTGAAATAGCCATTTGAAGGCAAATGAGGCATAGTTTAAAAACTGTTTGTTTTTATTGTTAAAAATATATCATTATAATAGCTCTGTAATTGCAACTAAATGCTGCAATAACTGCCATGGTGCGAAAATTACTGCCAATACTATTCAGTACTAAAAATTAGTGAAATGGATGGCGGTATATTTCAGCATCAGTATATATAAAGAATACAAATGGCTTACTTAGATTACTTCAGCTGAGCGTGGAACGAGTTAAAGTGAACTTTTCACAATAAGTACGAGTCACGGTACATCTTTTAATGTAATGAACTGAGACGGAACAATGTTTAGGCACAGCCGCAAAGGCCTTCAGTTCTAGCTGGTTTCTGTTTTCTGTACCAAGACTGAGGAACGATTTTCTCTATGACCATGTTCTGATAAATATTGGTAAGTATATAACTTGAACTCAATTTTCTTTACAATTGCCTATTGAGGTTCAAAGACACGAAGTATCTTGATATAGAGAATGAAAGTTCTGTCTCCTCGCCAATACTGCGAAATGGATCGGTTGAACTAATAAGAAATGAACATAAATGATGACATAGTGTTTACTGATTTATTTGGTCGCCAGAAATAACCGTATTTGTAAGTTTTGTTATTTTCATTCAAATGTCGGGGATTGTTGCGGCTTATACAGATCCTGAAGTACTCCTAACTGAAACAGATCAAAGCTTTTCAGTCATATTTTACTCTCCAGCTATGTAGTACTTTATTTATAAAGTTGTTGTGTGTGTTTAATAATATAAACAAACGTAAAACGTACAAAAACCTTGATATATAGTCACAGACAGTTCAATATGGTGCTTTATCGATGTATATCTGCCTACTATGACTTGTTGTAGTATATTTGCATGACTTTGTAGCTTGAGATAAATATTATCCCATTTATTAAAAGCTATAGGTATGATGTTTTGTCTTGTAGACAACAGTCACAAATTTGGCAACTAATTTTATACTTTAGTTGCTGGCTCTTATGAAAATCTACCACACATTGCTTTTATTATCTAATTATTATCCAAAATGTAAAGATGTTTGTGTTTGAGAACTGTTTAACTGTTTTTAAAAAGACTTTTGTTCTATATTCAGTTTCTGGCTCTTATTAGTCTTTTTGAGAGCTCATAGTATCTGCCAGTGCGATTCAGTCGGTATAGTTTTTGATTATAAGCTAGATTACGAGGCTTTGGTGCTTTTCTTGCTGTTTAATTTGTCGCTTTTTTTAATATGATTCCGGTCGCGCTTTGTTTAATTCTTATCAGTAGTTTAGAAGGTGCTTGCGCTATTAAGTTCCAATTTGACATATAATATAATATTTTTGTGTTAAAACTTTGTCACTGTCAACTGAATATTGAGAACTGATCTAAATGTATATGTACAGGCTGGAAATAAACCGGCCATGACATATCAAATCTAAATTTTAAGCAAAGTATATGAAAGGGCAATACAAAACATGTATAGAAATGAAATTGAGTTAGAGTGAGAGATAATACCACTTCAGAGTGACTCGGGCTCAGATGACATTAAACATATAGATGGGTTTCTAAAAAGTATATAAACTAGTTAAACTTTTGGCGAAAGATGTTCATACTCAGATTCATGCATGCTTGTCGTTTTGTCTTTTTATCCTCATCCTTTCTCATATTTGAAACTCTTCACGTGCAAAGTTCTTCATTGCAAATAGTCATTGTCTATCTTTCTTTCTTTCTTGAGACTTGGCATATAAAACAACAGCATAACATATAAACACACATATTATAATTAACAGTTAAACAAAGGATCAGCTGAGGAGAGAGGTCAACCTTTGCAAAAGAAGTTTAGTTTAGTACGGTATTGCTTTTTAATGGCGAAAAGTTGTTTCCTGTTCTCAGTCTGGTAAAACCTCGGTGCTTTAGTATAGAGTAGCGAGACGTAATTTAATTATACTTGCGAACACATTGATTTACACTGCACAAAGTAAAATTAGCAAAATGCTGCTTTAACTATTACTGACTCAGCGATACTATTTTCTGTATTTCTGAGCTTCCGTATATTTTGTGCAACTGGAAAACATTTTCTTTTTTTGATCAATATCACGACAAAAGCAGATCACTGACACAATTGTCTATATTTTCAGCACAGGATTGGCATATGCAAAATAGAACTACACCCTCTCGTTTTATCCTTCCTGTTTTAATTTTATTTCTCCCTTCATTTTTCACAAATAGTGGGACATTGTTTCCGTTGTGGGAAAATTAATGATGGATTACAGGGTGTTGGCTGTTTAGTTTCTAGAAATATATATTAATTCTACCATGTACCAATAACTTAAACGTGACCTTACGTCCATCGCGCTTTTTCTGGCACATAATTTCTTCAGTTTAGCATTTTCTTGTTAATAGCTTTTTAATTACGAGGATACCGCTGCCGTTTTTATTAGATAAGTTGCCCAAAGTACTGTTCAAATAGGCTATTAAGAAGCTTGCCGACACCTTAGTATTTGTATTTCATTCGGCCTTTGCACGAGGTTCAAATAAAGTGCAGTAAACAATCATAAAACGATAGGAAGATCCGCTATTAGGCTCCACCTCAAAGGGGTGGAATAATCACGGACACTCTGGGCTCAAAATAAGCAGCTATTAATCAAGGACAGAGACATTTTGTTCAGTTGATTAATTTAGTTAATTTCAACCTTCCAAAATTTAATTAAAGTGCACGGGAAGCTGCCAAACTCGAAACCCAAAAGAAACGAATGTCATGAATTGATAAAATAGAATTTTCACTTTTTATCTCTCCAAAGTATTGTAACCTCGTCGTGGTTAACCTCGTCGTGGTTTAGATGACTGAACATTTAGGCCTTTTCGTATGGGAAGATTGCCCCGTTGCAATTTTATGAGTCGACAGCGACAGATGCTATGGCATATTTTTTTTCTCACACTAAAACATCGATTCAGAGGTACGAGAAGTTATGTTTTTGTTAACCTCCTCAGCCACATATTGCGCTTTTGTGTTTTAAAGATAACAACTATTCTTAACAAAGCGACATCAGCTAAGTGAAAGACTAAACTGATCTTTTTCGAATAATAGAATCTAGGCTTTATCAGTGAGTGAACCGAGAATTCGAGAATACACTTGTGATATAAATCACGCAGAATCTAGCTTGTACTTGTTGCTTGTATTATTCACTTGCTAAAATGACAAACAACATATGTGTATATATCAACCAAATCTAACATTCCAAAGAAATTTAAGCTATACAACGTTTGTTTAACCGGTCGGTACTCATGTCTTGAAAACAATGCGACCACTGCAAATTAACACTTGTTAGCTCAATGGCCGATAGGACGAAGAGTGTTATTTTCTTAATCAACAAATGCTTTTCCTGGGTTACCCCTATATACACGAAAACCAGTCCCTCCAAATATAATGGACTTTGAATTCTTGAGGCAGTCAGTGTACTTTGGGTGATCTAAAGCGTTTTACAAAGGCGAAACCTCGCCCAACTAGCAATTGTACACACATCTGGCTTTCCTGGTGCTGATCCTTTAGTTGATCACTGCTGAATGTTCGTAGCAACGAACATTGCGTTAAGTTTTAGATGACCACCATAACAGTATTGTTTTTGAGAACGCTCTAATTTGCACTTTTACATTGCCTTAACTGTTGATGTTATTGCGTGCGATGCTGCATTGTAGATTGTTGAACGCATCACAGTGGGAAACAAATACAAATAGACCACGATGGAGTGGAATTTTGAAACTTAGGCTGGAGAGAACAGCTATATACTTTGAAAAAAATAAATGTTGTGCAAAAGAAAAGGGAATATTATCATATTGGCACACTAACAAAGCAAATGCTAGCTCCGTGCAAAGCGAGTCACTTTTGTTTTCAAAGATTCTGTCAAAACAGCATAGTATGATTAACCCACTATTATCAACTTTGACAGCGCGTACATTTTGCGGTGCTTTGTGAATACTTAGAAAAGAAGGTTCGAAAAGTCTCCCGTGGATAAACACTGAATAGAACTAAAATAAGAATCTATCACCAAGTTTCTCAAAGTGCCCCATCTCTCACGCCGTTTATACAAGCAAGCGTGGAACATATTCAAGAGTTCCCACGGCGAAATGAGAGGATTTATGATCTCCACAAAACTGATCTCATTGGCGCCAGACGCTTGCTTGCAAACGATAGCCAAGTAAAAAGCAAGTTGGCACTTTTCATCAGTTTGGATTACGCCATTATCTTTTATTAAAACGTTTTGATATTTTTTGCCATTTTATGCAGTGATGAATGTTATAAAGAGGCGAAAACATAGTTGTTAGGGTCCTTGGGATGGTTTTGTTGAAGGTAATTATCCTGTATTTTGATTTAGTTTGTCCTTTCACTACAATTTAGTTGTCTCTCCTGCTGGTGACTTCCTTTCACTTACATAATAATATGTGTTAATATGACGCTAAATAGGAATATGGGCTGTTCAAAGTATTTTGGCATTCGAAAACATTTTTCTTTAAAAGCGAACCAAATTGAACCAAGTTTAATGCCGCTTTATATATGTGATTTCATCATAAACGGTGGCTCAGTTTGTTTGTTTGTTTATAAAAAAAATCATCTAATATTCTATCATACGTCTCTGGCTTTAATATATTATAGCATAACTTTTTATTAAAAGTAGATCACATTGACAATGCACATGTTATTGTGGCTGGGTGTAACGTAGAGTGTAATAAGAAAAACGGTTGTCGTTGGTCCGTCGTATGAAAATAGTTTATTGATTAGCCTGCTTTAGTCATACATTTTGTCAAAACTTTGTAATTTAGAAGTCTTGTAATAATAACTGACAAAACGTTCTTGCGAAACTAACAGAAAGATTTACGCTGCAAGCAGTAAAATGTCTAAGTGCTGACATAAACATTATGAACTTATTAACAATGACGTGCTACATACATATACCTACGGGTAAAGTAAAAAAGGCCTTTATAGTTAACACTAACTCAATTGCGTCAATGGTAAATGGGGAACAATATTTGTGACTCGGAAACAACTAGCTCTAAACAGACACCTATGAGCACTAATCTGAAATTGTATAAAAATATTGAATACTGACTTAAGTTTATAGTGTGATGTCGAACTTAGGGAACCCGTCTTTGAAATCATATTATTCTTGAAGCGAGAGTAGTAAGCTTATGTTACTCTTAATATATTCACTTTATACTCACTACTGAAAAACACTGATTATTTTTTGAATGCCCCGTTTGGATATGAACAGTTGCATAAGACATATAAGCAGTTTGGCTCTGATACAATTAAATATTAGCATTTTTTTTAGAGAAAGAAGCATAGTTAGCGATTCTTTTTTATTCGGAAAATGAGTACAACTTTTGGAATTTCAAGTATATATATATACTATAAAGGATATTAAAGTCTCTGTTTTTTAAAAACAAATACACGATCTGAGCCGAAGATTACAAATTTAAAAGTTTAGTTGCCTATGCAAAGAGCCGCCGATAAAAGCAGAACTCACAAAAGGAATTAATTATGACATCTTTTTTAGTTTTGGGTGTACCAATAGAGTGGTTAGGCTTGGCATTTTTTTCTATTTTGCATTCATGAAATAGCTCCAATTCGGCTGGCATTGTTGAAAGGTGACTGCCGTGATAGCAAGTTACGCTTTTTTATGGATGTGGCTATTGTACACATAGATAGCAAATTCTATTGCTTCTGCAAATGGCGTATTTCTGAAGTAATGAGGGATGTAAAAGTTAGAATTGCCACTTTCAGTTTTAGTGAAGTACTTAATAGATCCACTCATTTTCTTGTGCTGTCAACTAGTAAAATTTGCTCCAAGAGTTGGCTATAATGTATGTGACCGTACACAAACGAAGCTGCTATAAGAAGGTATATGACATCAATTACAAGATACTTTATTGTATTGAACTGGAAAGTATGATTGAGGGGGAAAAGGTATTACAGTACAACTGCACTTCGCTCTCTACAGTTTGTTATGACTTATGTATCCATAGGCATAGCAAACCCAAACATAAGTTTCGCAGTCTATAAGTAGGGAGTCAGTATATATAGCCCAGAAACGTGAAAACAACCATGCGTAACCTTAAAGCTATAATTGCGGATTGACAACTGGTAAGGATCTCTGACGGGAGAGACCAACTACTCGCCACAGCATCCAATTAAAGGCTTGCGGTCAAGTAAAGATCTCTGAGCACTAAGGTTTGACAAGATCACGAAACAAAGCTTTAGATAAAGTAACTTTGAATTAATGCAACGTGTAGTTCTTAAATTGTTCTCTGCTAACAAGTAGTCAGGCAAAATGCGACGTAGATATTGATAGCTATATAACCATAACTTTTAATAGAATATTTTGAAAAATCTACGACACTACTTCAATTGTATGATTAGAAAGAAAGAATATATTTATATATACTCCACGGGAACGATCTGGGGTTAACAAGAAAAGCTCTTTGTGTGCGTGGGCGTGAAAACCAAGTGAGCGTAAACTTGAGGTTTGATAGCATCTGATCAGCCTTTCATGTCACGTTTACTTCTTATCCATTAGGACAGCTACTAACACGACGTCCTTATTTCCATAAGTACTTAATGATATGGTACGCTCTGAGGGGTTATTAAGGCGTTTTGGAAACCCACGTTTTCATTAGATTCCGGGTCTCTTATCTAACCCTAAAGGGCAATCTGTGCCAAAGAGTTAGATCTTTGGCGATCTCGATGTTGTACATCACAGGTGTTCAGATTTTACTTCACTGTCGAGTATTCAAGCAAATATGTGACTCGCTTGATGCCTTATAAACAAGAAGCTAACCATTGACATTGATTTGGATTGTATATATATTTTTGTTAGCGAAGGAAAGTCGGGAATAGTTTGCATCTCAACATTGTGTTTACTGTAATATCTAAAAACAACAAATATTTGGAGGTTTATGCTGTAGTCATTCTATTCAACCATTGCTTGGACGGTTATTCAAACAAAAGGTCTAATTTCATTAGAATACAGATATGCATAACAATATCACTCGATAAGAGAACTCCCGCGTTGCACCAAAAATAATTTGCACGCTCTAGATTACACTGCTTGGCGTGTGGCACACAGTTATCATGCTCTTGACAGTGTATTTCTGCCTCATCATAAGATTCTTATAAGGCATATTTTCACGTAACTGCACGCTATTCTATTTGTTGTATTTATTTGTTCGACTAAAGAAACAAGACTTGGCCTAGAAAGCCTAGAGCCATTGTACGAGACTTGCTAAATGGATCTTTCAGGATTAGTGATGCTAATTTGCTTAATAAATATTTAATACTTGTCAAAGACATTGTTGAGTAAATTGGAGGGAGGAGTTGTCGAAAGGTCAGCGGAAACATACGGCCATTCGTAGCTGAACACATATTGGTTTGTACATATCTCAGCCACTTCAGCGCTTGTTAACTTGAATAACATTTCCGGACAGGTAGACCTGGTGTAAAATTTATGAAGCCAAGCTGTCGCAACGAAACAAAATTTACTAGCTTCCGCCAGCATTTCGATTAAAGTCTGTGTTTATGCATTTCATTTTATAACTTCCTCTAAAATATAGTGGCCCGTAAAGAAGATGGCCTACGGCATCAAAAATTGAGGGTAAATGTAGACCGGATAGTTTCATTTGAAGGGAAAATGTTTTCTCTACAAACGTTAACTTAGTCTCTATTGTAAGATCACCTGTTTGAACACATAATTTACAAACAGACCAGTTTTTTAAAAATAAATTACTGGGACTATGTTTCCGACACCACATAGTTTGCTGTTATGACCTAAATCAAATCAACAGTTTTGCAAAATTAAAAAGTCGTTAAACCGTTTATGTTAATCTTTCGTACTAAGATGTCTCTCTCACTAGTCAAACAAGAGGGCATATCAATGAAAAATACAATGTGTGGTTGTCTTTTCCAAATAATTACAGTCCCCTATGGGAAGAATATGTTTACATATGTATAACTTAATCATTGTGTTCTGTACTGGGACCAAAAGTTGGAAAAATATATAGGTAGGTGTGCGGAAATTCGAAAACACCTGCAGTGTTGTGAAACTGAATTACACAACTAAGTGTCTTTCCTGGAGTTTTATGTGACTTTTATTTACAGTATGGATACTCTTTCTGTACTATTAAATTTCCCCAGAAGTCTAAATTGAAAATAAGCTTGATTAAAAAGCACCTACTGCCGTTTTACCCATACAACATACAGAGTGAATACAAATGAGATGAAGAAAGATCCAGTCTTTAAATGGGACAAATAAACGATTGCTACGTTGTCTCTCACAGATACTTGATGATACCGTAAATCTGAAATCGTGCACGAAAAGTCCGGGTCAGGAAATACTGAATTTATACATCAGTATTACCTTGAATCTGTGTAATCAATTAAAACCAAAAGTGAACACCGGGCAGAGGAGTCAAACGTATTATTATTCAATTTCAAGTGCAATATGAATATATTCAATGTTTACTCGTCAAAGTGAACTTCTTTCTCTTGTTTGATCTCGCTACCATAGCTAAATTTCTGCTCTTGTTTTCCGTTTTCGTGTTTTCAAAGGTTTTCATTAGTGTTATATAGCCTCTATTGTTCAACCCCTTTATTCCGCAAAGAATAAGAGGCCTTTGTTAACACCTACGACTAAATCTTGGACAACCCGACGCTAAATGAAACAAGGAGACTGATTGAAAATACAGCGACTAAAAATTAGTGACAACAATGTATAGAATGCAACAAACGATGAACACATACAAGGTCTAAAACATATTAAAGAAGCTAGGACAATATTTAGGTCGTTATCAATCGCGACTTCGCTTGGTAGTTATACCTCCTCTACGCACGCAGATAATTTGCAATTTTGTTCTTTTCATAAATTTATTTGAGACCTTGCACAATTTTCTCGACTCTAATTTTGTCACCAGTCTCCCATTTTAAAAAACGTATTTTGTCCGTGGACAAATATTTTAAAGGACAGGATGTCGTAAAAGCCGAATTTATATTATATTATATCATCAAACAGATGGTGACTACAAAAATATGCCGATAAAACAAAACGTGAAGAAAACAATCAGAAAATCTCAGCGAGATTCTATTAATTATGACCAGTTTGTACTGTGTATGTAGACTTTGTCAATTTGTAGTTAGCAAAGGAAGTAAGAGGACGACATGATGACAAATTACCAACGGCTACAGCCGTTGAATTAGTTAACGCTAGAGTTCCGACTTGATCAGTTCAATGGATTTTGAAAACTTAATTTGGAAATAGAAAATCCTGACCTTAATTTAGTTTATACTACTCCTGTTATATAGCAATAACTACTTGTTCCTCCAAAAATATATCTTAAAAAAAAATTAAAGCTAAAGACATTTGTTCACTTTGGTGTTTATCTGTGCGTTCTAAGATTCAATATCTAGATAGAGGTGTTTGCTGAATTCGTTTATTTATCCTATTCGTCTCGAATTTGGTAAATAATGTGTCTCGCGACATCTACAGGGCGACTCATTGCCACAAAAATAAAAAAAATCACATAAAACGTTTATTCCTACCAATGTGTAGCATTGGGGCTTTTAGTTTAATTAAACCTTTCAAAACCAAATAATGTGTTTAGTGGACGTTATACAGGTGACGTTCTACGTCACGCTTGTCTGGCGTTTTACATTATTTATAAGTGTGCTGCCAAATTATAAATACCTCAGTTCCAAGACTCATTTCCCATATGCACAAGGATGAGTATCGGCGCAATGCAGTCACAAACGTATCCGTACTTCGGCACTAACATACCGACCAAGGATTCTACGCCTCACCAACAGCAGTTTCTGGATTCCTCATATCAGACTCAGACTCCATGTAGAATGCAGTCTCCCAGTTATTATAACCAAAATGCGCTGCCGAATTTCATGTCGATCTCGTCTCAAACAAGTCACACACAAGTCAATGGCTACACCACGGAGGCACCATCGTTTCAGCATTCGCAGATTCCTAATCAAAACCCAACAACAACGAATCCTGCCATTGATGGTCAACCGTATTTCTCGACTCAAGATCCAAATCAAAGTTGTTCCTTCCATCAGTACGCCTGGTTAAAAAGCACGGCACCTGAAAATTGGTGGCATAACGCATCAACAGGTAACGATGTTAACTGTTGTCTTTCCGAATTTAGCTGTTCTATGAAGCGCTTAGCGTTGCCAGTGTCGGTAGAGACCACGAAAGAAGTGTTTGCTGATGTAATAAACAAGCACTACATATTAAACAAGCATTAACCTAATTGTCGAAACGGTTGTAAATGTTTACTTCATGTGCTTGGTGATTTAGAATACCCTGTCACAATTTTATTCGCCTGACTATCTTAAACGGTCCATCAAATTGCAGTTAAGACGTGATCACTATTAGGAAGTCTTTAGCATGATTTAAAATAAACGGTCCAACAACCTCGTTTCAAAATATGTTCAAATGTTTTTGTTATGAAACGGTGATCAAATATAGCTCGGCTCTAACAAGACTCTTCTTTTTAGGTAATGCAACATGGAGTAGCAGAGGAACGGAAGGAAAGCGTAAGAGGACTGCATATACTAGAAAACAGCTTCTTGAACTGGAGAAGGAATTCCACTTCAACCACTTCCTGACGAAAGAAAGGCGATCAGAAATGGCCGGTCAGCTCAACCTTACTGAAAGGCAGGTTAAAATATGGTTTCAGAATCGACGAATGAAGTGGAAAAAATGCAATGCTCAAGCTTTGTCGAAGTCTCCTAAGTCCTCGGGTTCTGCGTCACAAAATACAATTCCAACTTCAATTCAACAAGATCTGCACGCGAATCAAACTTCAGCTCCACAGTTAAGCACCGCATCCCTAAACACCACAACTCAAATATCAAGTTCACAGATTCCAAACTGTCTTGGTTTTAGAAACCACCAGAGCTGAGGCATAGAATGGATCAGTATTTAACAATTGCCACATAAAATTATATTTGCTAAAGACACAGCAAAGAGCGCGGTACTTGTCCTCACTCAATGCACAACAAATGAGAAGAGTTTTATTCAATTTTTATTGTAAATTTCGGCTTTAAAGCAGAAGAGAAATCACAATAGTGATACGAGCAAGATTGTGTATAATAGATTATATGATAGACTGAAAGACTAGAACATGAACACCTCCTTTTTGAGGAGAACTTTCTACCTGGTGGTCTTGAAAAGAGTCGCAGATACAATTGATAACGAGTGTATATGGCTGTACATAGTATTGAATAAATTTTGTCGCACGTACTGAATTCCAGTATAAAATAATTCGTTTACTTTTCTGCGATTGCGCTATGTGAGTTTTGTATCAGATCTGAAAATCTTACAATTCACATGAAAACTTGCCTTTTGTGTTAGCCATAGACAGGCATAGTAGTTTCTAAAGCGGCCAAGATTCATAAGAGCGTCGGGTAAGTTGGTGTTTAATTCAAGTTGGTTTTACGTGTTTGTCGTACGTTTAATACTGCTCCCGCTTTACTTTGGCCTTTTATTTAATAGAAAGAACGAAATTTGTCAATATTTACTGAGCAATCCCGACAAATTTATTTTAAGACTAGTTATAACAATAAACTGTTTAATGTGTATAATATTCTGTAAGATAGTGGATAAACAAATATGAGTATATATTTTGTAAAACTATATAACAGTCAAAATACAATTATAAGAAACTTTCAGGTTCGAACAGATTTGAAAATTATCGATATATAACAAGAGCTCCTCCTTCTTTTATTGCGAGAGAAACATGATATTTATTTAACTTTTGTAGGCTAGAGGGTTAAAGTAAATAAGGAAACTTAAACACAGATAAAATAACTTATTTTGCCGAGAAATTTTCAACAGTAAGAAGGAATAAAGATGAAAATCAATTCGACACTATATAATCAGCAGCCGAGATTCAGATTCGTACTAAACAAAAGTTCAAATTTGTCCACTTACGTCTTTGAAAATAGTGTAAAATGGAGGTGTCAAAGTGGTGCAAATGCGAGAGAACTTGACAATAGGTGAGAAAATAACAGATAATAAAACAAAGGCTGGAACTACCGTATACAACCAAGTCGAGATTTTGACATACACTCAGCATTGTCAATCAATAATATATTCTTTCGCAATCAGCAGTTTCAAGGTTGAGATTCACTGAAATCACAGAGTGATAAGAGACTTCAAATACGGTAACGCATGAGAATGTGTCATTGAACTCAACCAAATACACATTATTTTAAAATATATTTTTAAGTGAAATAGTTCTTTTCTTTAGTTTGATATTTTATTTGTCCCGAAGGTCACAGAAACGTTGAAATTGGATACCACCTGTTTTTATTGAGTCATTTAATCATTGAATTTCACTTTCGTATATGGCACCCAAAAGAACTATTGCTTTAGTTTTCCACCTCAAAATCAAGTGCACTGCATGTATTGACTGTATTGGTAAGTCCAAACACTTTGTTAATCAACAGTTTTCTACGGGCCCACAATGTTTCATTCAATGTTTGGCAGGCAACTGAACGTCAGGAATTTGTCTGAAAATTATCAGAGCGTTTACTTAATAAATTGGATGAGAGAAATATACATATTTCTTTACTAATAGTTCGAAAAAAATTGGAATTTCATGATGTAACTCATGCAAAAAACACCAAGAGAATAATGAAAACGGTTAAAGAATAGACACTAATGAGCAACTAAAGATGACTAGAACATTTAAATATCACCTGCATGTCCTAGTTCGCTGCAGATTTTTTGAAAAGGAAATCAATGTCGGTGTTTATTCAATGCTTTGAGACTTAAACAAACTACTTCCTATAAAACTGTTTGCAAGAAGTCGTTTGGATTTGTTTCCGCTTTTGTTTAAAGTTCCTCTTCTTTTGACACAGTATCAAATGTCATAAAAACAAAGTTAAAGTGTTCAGGTCGTCGGATCTTGTAGAAACCAGGTCCGAGTATTCAAATTTAATGCACTGAAAAATGATAATAAATCAAATGGGTAAATTGATTTTTTACCCTTGTCATTTATAGTCTTGCCTTGCAGAATAAAATACAATGGACGTTGAGCAAAAAAAACCTGGCGCCAGATATTCACTAAGCTCTTGCAAGAGAAAACGTGAGAAATAAAATGTTAGCCGAGATCCGAAATAGTCTGGTGTAGGCACAACTCTTTCATAAACGCATTCAACGATATGTTAAGCAAAAGGAAGGTCAAAAGTCTTTGACTGATAAACAAAAGATATGAAATGATATGGATTACAAAAATCAAATACTAAAAGTGCCAAGATCGACACGAAATATATATCCGATGTGCCGTTTCGGTAATATAGGAAGCTGACTGGTCATTTACATATTGGAAGTCTGAAGGATTTGCGTTGGTTTCGGTAGAAATATAAATTACTTCAGACTACCATTTAACTAATAAATTGAGTCATAGCCAAAAGCGGACTATAAGATAAGAATTGTTTTTTTGAGATTGAGTAGTCTCCTTGCAGAACATAGCAGGTCGGGACTCACTACTTTTGATTGAATATTTTCATCTCTGAATTGTGCAATGACATTGTGTTGTTTCCTGCCACTGTTCAAGCATATAGTTCGTACAATCGAAGGTCTTTGACTAAACACTATATTGTCTAAAATCCTTTCATCGTTATATTTGACCCTACAATTAGCAAAATCATGTAACAGCCAATAAGAAAGAGTTAAAGCAATGGACCAGATAAGAAGAAAAGAGTGCATTATGCACTAAAGAACATGACGGACGTGTGTGATATTGGAAACGGAAGACGGGATACGAGAACATGCAACCTTTTCTTATACGAAAAGGAAGACTTTGTGTTTTAAATTTGGTAAGTTAGTTCCTTGTCTGCAGAATGACAAAATTTCTTTACTCTTTAATAATACGGATAACCAAATTAAAATGTCCACCGTTTCAGAATTCGAACAACCATTATACAGTGTCAAGAAGTCTAAACCTCTATTGTTGGTAATAATATGTTTACTATGTTAGAAGCAATGTTTCATTGTTATCTGATGGACAAAGCACAAAGCTTTATTCAACAAATAATAAAAGCAAGCCACACCCCTACATCTTTCTTGAACAGTCTTCTGATTGACTATATCAAAGTGGCTGATATGCACAGACATATCTAATTTTAGCTTGATTCTTAACATTCTAATGGTTTGAATATTCTCGAAGCAAACTAACCCTATACCTCATTGATAGAGGTCAATTTTTTTCTTTGAAAACCGATCCTTAAATGTTGGCAGCTATTTAATGAATGAAAAAGGTACGTGAATTATTTTCTTTCACAACTCCAAACTTTGCAAACATGTAAATTATTCAGTTGCCGTTTCAACGATCTTCAATTGTTAGAATCACTCATCCATTATATCTATCTTTCTTGAATTTACTTCAGTGGGAGGAGAATGTAATTATACGGTTATGCATCAACGGAATTTACAATATACACAACGTCGTCTATATTATATATAAATATATATATATACGTAAATAAAGTAAACTGCAGTTTCAAGCAAACCGGCTCGTGTACGTGGTCATTTGTTGTCACGTGATATTCACGATCTAATCCCCCACCGAATTGTTCTTTGTTTCAGTTGATCAATTTTCTTAAGATTCTTGCTGTAGTAAATCACTCGAGCAGCCGTATAAAAACGGGTCAAATATTAGAATACAGATCAAGGTCAAGCGTGCCAAACCGGTAGTTAGTGGGAAAGGTAACATTTGAAACGCCAAACTATAAAACGCAAATAGGAATGTCAAAGAAATGAAAATCCAGTGAGTCAGAATGCGTGCGCTCTCCTATGGTCTCTACCGGAGACATCAACTCATAGTCTTAAGGTCGTTAATCACAGAACTAGTGACAATGTCTATGTTTAAAATTATCTTCTTGACTATATCGATAGCAACCATGGTTATAAGGCCATATGCTCTTGAACTCTAAAGATATTATAAGAATAAAATAGCTGATTCAAATAATTATATTTCACCATGTGACTTGCTTAAAAGCTGTACAGACGAAAGTGTACTCAGAATTCGAATATATATTCAATGGGTATGGTATTTCCTGTAAAGGGGTTAGCTGTCAAAGAGTTGATTAAACTTTTTGTATCAAATGTCAATTCAGAAAATGTTAATGTTGTGAAGAGCCGTTATATTTGTTTTTTGAAAATACTATTCCGTTACAAATAAGAAATCGTTGAGCAATGAATCAAAATATATTTATACTTATCGCACTTAACTTAACTATGCTGGAGCGCGCTGCCGTATTTAAAATACGCGTGGCGTTATTTGAAACAGAAAAAATGTTTCCATATACGCATTTTCAGTTTCCCCTCAGGCTATGAGTGACAATGAGTGAACAGTGGGTCACGAAGTTACTTACGTTCAGGTTAAATTAGCACTTGAAAAATGTCGAAAATATACTTGACAAGAAAATATTGGATTGACAGCAATTGTCAATGCAAACGTGTGCACGGTACATATTTGCTAATCCATGTGTTTGTGTTCCGGCTGAGGCAAATCACGGACTCTTTTTTATTTTTAACAAAAACGTTATGGCCAAATTTCGATTGACCAATTGATGAAGTAAACTATGTTCATTCACATCACCTCTACAATATATAGAAAATAAATATAAATACTGTGTTTTGAGCATCCGTTTTTCTGTTTGTTTTATTAGTGCATCCAAGCACACTTGTGACACCGCAATCACAATATCAAGTCTATAGCGACCAATGCAAACACACAAAAATCCATGGCAACAGGTTGGACCACCTAGGCCTACTAACAAAAGGTTTATAAATAACTTAAAAAAATGCAAGCAGCGGAAGTAAAAATAGACCATGTAGCATCGAATATATCCGAAATGCAACCATTTGAATCTAAAAAAGCATCTAATTATTGAGAAGTCACGATTTGGCCGCCATGCACGAATTGTTAAATGCGTTTTGCTACTAAAAATATTTCCCCAGAGCCATATCAAGGACTGTCAGTACTCCGTCAGTCCACGTAACTGCACCGAAAAGCATTTTCTTCTCCATTTTGAAAGGTGATAAAAACTCCAAGTTAGAATGTGATGATGATGCAGCAGTTTGAAATGACGGTAGTCCAATCTCACTAATTTGTCTGATCCAGTGCCTTGGTATGCATGACGTATATACTAATACTTTTACACGCACATGAAGATAGGTATGGACACATCTATCACATGCAATCTTTCCTATTTCTATATATTTTAGTTTTATTTAGATCAACGTAACCTTCTAAGGGTCAAAATAGTGTATTTCATACTAATAACGATGATAATATAGTAAAATGCCTTAATCCTTGGTGGCAATATTAATTTGAGTTGTTTATCCAAACTTTTGAAACAAGTGAACACAAATCAATAAAAGCTTTGGAGTCTTTTGAGCTAAGGGGAAGACGTGAAAAACTGCGGTCAATAAAATATTGGCTATTGCAGACATTGTGTCAACAAAGGGGTTGCGCTAACGTATTATCATGGAATATAAGTTGCGTGCGGTTCACAAATATACCGAATATCATGGGCGTTGGAATTCCCAATGCTTAAAGGTTTAATTTTATAGATGCAGAAATCAGTTAAGTAGTTCCACTGCGGTTTACCGGCATCCTATCTATAGCCGCCACCAGCACGCTAACAGTCTTGGACCTGCATGATAAACTTGAACTGTTTTACTCTTCTATATGTTGAGCCGTATACTAGTTCCGAATCTGCCATATGGTTGTTCAGCAAACAAATAATACCTACATATATGATACCAAGTATGTAAATAAACATACAACTAAGCAACTTTTTTTTTGTGATTATGACACTGATTTGCACTAAAATCATGCGGCATAAAAAAAGTAAACCAACATGTAACATTTATATAACACGCTATTATAACGGTTCTTATCTAAATTTTGAACAGCGATTGAAGCACTGCTGGATTGTATTAGTACCTATTAAAAAAGTAATTCAAATTTTGTTTCAAAGAATAGAAAACGAATAACATATTGCTGCACACTCAAACTAATTAAGTTTGACGGCAAGAAGAAAAAATAAAAAATAAATACTATACAGTATACAAACTATACTCATTTTGACTATTGTTCTATAATTTTAGTTGGTAAAATAATAGTAGTCTGTAGCAACAGTAATAGCACTAGTAGTATATATATATATATATACTTGTATAGTAGTAGTAGTAGTAGTAGTAGTAGTAGTAGTAGTAGTAGTAGTAGTAACAGTAGTAGCAGCCGAGTATATTAGTATAGTATATTACTAGCAGTAGTAACAACAGTAATAGTAACAGTAATAGCACTAGTATAATAATAATAATAATAAATGCTTTATTTAACGAAGGTAAAAAAACAGTCAGCCATAGGCTGGTTTACATGTTGCCTTCTGAAAGCTATCTACCTAAAAGTATATATATATACTTGTAGTAGTAGCAGTAGTAGTAGTAGTAGCAGTAGTAGTAGTAACAGTAGTAGTAGTATATTAGTATAGTATATTACTAGAAGTAGTAACAAAAGTAATAGTAATAGTAATAGTAATAGAAATAGTAATAGTAATGGTAATGGTAATGGTAATAGTAATAGTATAAAAGTAATAGTAGTAGTAATGGTAATAGTAATAGTAATAGTATAAAATTAAGTAATAGTAATAGTAATAGTAATGGTAATAGTAATAGTATAAAAGTAATAGTAATAATAATAGTAATAGTAATGGTAATAGTAACAGTAATAGTATAAAAGTAATAGTAATAGTAATGGCAATGGCAATGGTAATAGTATAAAAGTAATAGTAATAGTAATGGCAATGGTAATAGTAATAGTATAAAAGTAATAGTAATAGTAATAGTAATGGCAATGGTAATAGTAATAGTATATAAAAGTAATAGTAATAGTAATGGTAAAAGTAATGGTAATGGTAATGGTAATTAATAGTAATGGTAATGGTAATGGTAATGGTAAGCCTGGTAATGGTAATAGTATAAAAGTAATAGTAATAGTAATACAGTGGCGTAGCCAGCCCGTAGGATTGCAGGCTCGGGCCTTCAAATTTTAGTGCTTTTCTAGCGATTTCACAAACGCAATTTCAAATATTTCCCGGGGGAGCATGCCCCCGGACCCACTTTGGCGCTCGCTCGGCCATGGGCCGTCAAAATTTCAGTGGTAGTAGTAGTAGTAGTAGTAGTAGTAGTAGTAGTAGTAGTAATAGTAGTAGTAGTAGTAGTAGTAGTAGTAG
>JANUFV010179195.1:0-12813 GCA_024757865.1 Epizoanthus scotinus | reverse complement strand
GGAGGTAGGGAGGGGCTCTAGGGAACTAACTTGGGGAGGTAAGGAGGGGCTCTAGGGAACTAACTTGGGGAGGTAGGGAGGGGCTCTAGGGAACTAACTTGTGGAGGTAGGGAGGGGATCTAGGGAACTAACTTGGGGAGGTAGGGAGGGGCTCTAGGGAACTAACTTGGGGAGGTAGGGAGGGGCTTTAGGGAACTAAGTTGGGGAGGTAGGGAGGGGCTCTAGGAAACTAACTTGGGGAGGTAGGGAAGAGCTCTAGGAAACTAACTTGGGGAGGTAGGGAGGGGCTCTAGGGAACTAACTTGGGGAGGAAAGTGGGGTATAAGTGGTAGAGGGAAGCATAACTCGTGACATGCAGTATGTTATAATTGCAAGGTTTCCACTACGAACGGGTTATTTATGGTATTAATATCATCTACTGTGAATAATCATCATACTTTTTGTAGCTATTCATTATCATAATTTGGCCAAACCTTTTTTTTTTATGGAAAATAATCTTAAGTATTATGTTCTGCAAAGAGATTGAAATAATATTAAAAACGGAGTTATTGAAAAAGTTGCTTTCATAAATTCCACATTTGGGCACCTTTAGCAAATTTTAGCGATTTATCGCCGAGGTTTTGCCCACACCAGTTAGTCACCGAACTTGTTCTTAAAACGGATTTGCAAAAAAGCAAGATGCAACACAGACTGGGAAAAACTTCTTTATTTGGCAGTGATGTTTGATTAGTAGCTGCTCATTTGAAACAATTGGTTACTAAGCATGACAAAGAACATAATGTATCCAATGTGGTTAAAATAACTCATTTCTAAAAACAGATCTCAAAAATAGCTAACGACAAGCGAGTTTTGTGATTTCCATACTTGAAAAGTTGCTAAGATGGATAGCTGCAAATCTTTCAATAATAATTTGTTAATTGAGCATACAGGCCAAATTTCTGTCACATTTCACAAACTTGTTTCCTGTTTATTTGCTTCTGTCAGGCTGCACGTTAGTTCGCAACTGCCAGGACTGCACTGGATTACGATGTAACAGATGCAACAGCGGATATCACAAGCTTCGTGAAATTGCTGGCGTCTCTTGCGTTAAGCGTTGCCCCGGAGAGCTTGTGCCTGCATACGGGTTTTGCACTCCTCGATATCTCGGTAAATGTACTCAGTATTTGGTATAATCATGTTCATAAAGTTACATGGTATTGTTGTTACCTGTTCGTCTAAATTTGTTTGGAGAGAAACGAAGTAGCTTACAATAACAGACCACATGCTAAACATAAGCTCTATGCAGCCCGTTTCCTTGAAAAGCGCTATATATTTTTATAGGCGACATATAGTATATATTAAGTTGTAATTTGATGCTTTTAAAAATCACACACTTGTTGATGCAAGCGTTGTGGTCTTTCAATTCACCGATTAGACTCCGATATGAAAGGGGAGGGGTGCTTGTTGTACTTTTTTGGGGTTATCATCGCAGGTTTGGTACCTCTTTTGAGTTTTAAAGATTAAACGTTACCGTTTGTAGTCAGCACGGTGCCTCTTGGGAGTGCAGTGTGTCAGTTGAATAACATTTTCAAATGCAGGTTTCAAATTACTAACAAACTTGCCCGAAAGCTTTGATAGTCTTTAAGTTTTGTATGGTACCTTTTAGGGGTACAATTAGCCGAGCCGCGCCCACGGCCACTCTTAACTTGGTACCCTTTAGGGGTTAAGTCCAACTGAATTTTCTGACGAGCATCCCTACTACCGGTTGTGGTGCATGGGTTCAAGCCCTATTAGAGATTCAGACTGTTTCTGAGTAAATATATATGTGTGTTCATTCTCACATTATGTAAGAATTTAGACTAAGGTCAAAATACGTTGAGATATAGTAGTTTCCTAATATAGTGATTGCAACATATCCATTCCAGGATGTCGCTTTGGATTGGCTAAGTGCATGTCTTGTACGTCGAGGTATTCGTGTAACAAATGTCTGCCAGGCGCCTACGGTATTATCCGCGGTATACGAACGCACTGTGTCAAGCAATGTCCGCGTGGTTACAAGATCACTTGGGACCGGAGGGTAGGGATGTATATATGCAAGCTCGTCGTCAGAAAATCACAAGGTATGGTGATTGTTCTCCTTCTAGACAAATGATTCCAATGTTATTTTCCAACTATACGTTTAAGTTTGTAAAGTGGCCATGCTTAGGACTTCCATAACCGCCATATCTTTCTTTAAGCTTTCTATTTTCTTCAATTTTGTTCTTTTGTTGAGTTTGTTCTATACTGTCTGTAAGATAAATTTAAACTAACATTCTATCCGGGGAGTATTATTTTTTTTAACTATATGGGCGGGACTTATAACCAGAGGAGGTTGTAATATGTGATTCTACGACGGTTTTTGTGTTTTTTAGTTTGCCGTGTTGTGGGGAACTGTCTGCGGTGTCCGGATTATAGAAAGTGCATGATTTGTCCTGTGGGCCACGTGCTCAAACTCAATGCTGATCAAAGAGATGCGACCTGCAGACCACTTATTGCAGGTAAAGTAGCCACATAAAAATGTGTTTTAAAGTTTATAAAAGTCAAAGACAGTTTGTAAAACTCTTGCAGAGTAGAAGTGCTTAGTGTTACTCGTTTGTTACAACTGAAGAGTTGCAAATTCCTACCAAGCCTAACTTTTGAACACAAACCCATAACATGACGATTCATTTTCTATATCTTGAAGAGTAGAAGTGTTTGGTGTTAGTCATTTCTTACAACTGAAGAGTTAAAAATTCCCATCAAGGCTAACATTTGAACTAGTGACACAAACCCATAACATGACTATTCATTTTCTATACCTTGAAGAGTAGAATGTGTTTGGTGTTACTCATTTCTTACAACTGAAGAGTTGAAAATCTTCATGAAGGCTAGCTTTTGAACTGGTTGACACAAACCCATAACATGACCATTCATCTTACATCTCTTGAAGAATATAAGTGTTTAGTGTTACTCATTTCTTACAATTGAAGAGTTGAAAATTTCCATCAAGGCTAACTTTTGAACTGGTTGACACAAACCCATAACATGACCATTCATTTTACATCTCTTAAAGAATATAAGTGTGTGGTGTTACCCATTTCTTACAATTGAAGAGTTGAAAATTCCCATCAAGGATAACTTTTGAACTGGTTGACACAAATACATAACAAAACCGATGCGACCTGCAAACCTTTTACTTATTTCATGCAACGGCTGGATTGAAAATTGTCTCAAACTCAAGTCTTGAATCAATCTACTAATATTGATCAGTGAGGAGTTGATTGAATTCACCGTGGTGCCGTAGGAGGGAGAGGTAAATACATATCAAATTGTGTTGCTACCCTTACGCGGCCTTATATGGTGAGAGCAGCTGTGATGGTGAGTCCAAATCTCTTATTATCAGAATGCAGGCTGATCGGGACCTGCCTGACCTGCCCGGGGTACAGAAGCTGTGTGACATGTAACACCGGGTTCTCTCCCGCCTTGGCCCCTGGTAAGAAGTCCTTGATCTGCAAACCCAAGGCAAAAGGTAAATACCGTAATTATTATATTACACGATCGGGTCATTCTATAAATTTCCTCATTGCTGTAAGAGGTGTTTTTTAGAGAACAACTTTTAATAGAGAAAAGCATTTATATAATTTTTGTGCAACAAGATCTGGTTGGAACACAACTTACATATTACGTACGTTAAACGTAAGCTAGTTCTCTGCTGATCAGGCTGAAAAGGCTGCGTGCAGTCTTTCACCAAATTACCACTTATTTTTAGAAAACTAAAGCTGCACTTCATTCACTGAACAATTTGCTTTGTATTGATAGTATTTTTAAGGGGGACGCGCCTATTAGAAATAATTTGGTCTACGATTCATCACAGTTATTTAAAACCTCAGTAGAAAATGTCTATAAGTTAAACGTCGTAACAACCCCTTGATTAAACACGAAGGAATAATTGCATGCAGTATGCGGTGAGAAATCCCATTCATAGTTGTCCGTACGTGGCGTGAAATTCCCTGTTATAGCTCAGTTACATCACAGCATGTTGTTACATTCACCATAATTAATTCGTTGTGAATTTGGGAGTCATTATCCATTTCATATTTCTAATCCTTCCCAGGAAAACTCTGCTTGCCATTGCTCCCATTGGTAATTACCATTGTATAACTCTCAAACACAAAGAACTATAGTAAACTCGACCTCGCCCTTATTAGCTGTGTCTTTCTCAATTCAGCCTGATTAGCTACTGTGATTGACAACCGGGGAGGGGGTACTCCTTATACTGGGTTATACGGGGAGTCTCCTTCTGAAAGCGGCACCTTTGTGACCAATACTGGTATAATAAAAGGTAAGCGGTTCAGAATCTGGGCGGACCCCCCTCCTCGTTGAAATGTTTGTGGAAGTTCCCCCCTGGGATTGACAACAAGCACAACACAAAACACTTTCGCATGTCAATTGTAAGATGATAGTTTCTGTTTAGTTTCCTGACATTTATCGAATTTAGTTAAACACAGGAACTGAGTGTTCTGCCAGTAAAAGACTGAAATATCAGCCTACTTCTGTGGAATTCACATTTCGAGTTTCAATTGTTCTTATCCTATGAAATAGACTACGGCATTGTAGTATGGACCAATAGAAGCTAACGTTGTTTTTGCCCTATTCTTGTAAATATTTTCCAAACGTTTCTCTGTGAAAACATTCTGTAACTGTATTCTGTTGATTGGACTCCCAGGCTGTAAACACATCCCGAACTGTGACCTGTGTCACGTGAGGAGCTTGTGCGTACGGTGTGCGTCTGGTTACTATAGTTACAGATCTAGAAGGCCGTTTTCTGGCGCAAGGTGCGTGCGCAGCTGTCCACAAGGATACGAGGCGCGTAATGATACCTTCTGGCCCACGTGCAAGCGTGTTCGCGTCCAAAGAAGTAAGTTAAACTGATTAGTAACTTAGAGTATTTTAATACTATTAGAGTATTAAAATAATAATAATAATAGTATTTTAATACTATTAGAGTATTTTAAAACTATTTAGCTCCAATAATATAACTCAATCCTTGTTACATGTATTTGTATCTTATCATAAGCTGTAAGATAATTTATCAGTTTACTGTCCTAGTAACAGTTTCTTGGTATCGCTGACATTGTAAGGAGGTGTTAATAATCTGGATCATTGATGTTGTAAGGCTAACCAAGTGTTTATGAGAAGTGCTTGCTGTTTTAAAGTTACATAGACTGGCACATGTCTTTATAAGCAGCAAAATATTAAAAATTTTGAATTTTGAATTAGAACTGTAGATGATCATTATCATCATTATCATCATCATCATCATCATCATCATCATCATCATTATCATCATCATTATCATCATCATCATCATTATTATCATCATCATCATTATCATCATCATCATTATCATCATCATCATTATCATCATCATCATCATTATCATCATCATCATTATCATCATCATCATTATCATCATCATCATCATCATCATCATCATCATCATCATCTGTAAGATTGACACTCGTGAAAATGATAAGAATGAGTCAATCGACATATCCATACTAATCATTGTATTGGGAATGTGAGTCACAAATGGCGTAATTATTTCTTTTTCGGAGATCTTAAATTGACACTGTATCAACGTCGCTGAAATTACCGCCTTAAACATCTAACACTTAATAGATTCAGATAGTGTTTGTCTGTGCTCTTGACCCTGCTATTTATAGCACAATAAACACTCACTAAAATGTAATTATCATCATCATCACCGTTTCGTTCTAGCCACATCACGTCTTTCATAATATCCGCCATATTGAATAAGAGGTGCTACACCGCATCCCGGTTAGCTCAGTTTGTAGAGCATCGGTCTCACATGCGGGAGGTCTCGGGTTCAACCCCGACCGGACCAGCACTCAGGGTCTTAAAATAATTGAGGAGAAGGTGCTGCCTTTGCTCTTACATTTGCAAATGGTTAGACCTTCACGTCTTCTCGGATAAGGACGTTAAACCGTAGGCCTAGTGTCCCCGATTAGTTCACACGAGCTAGAAGATTTGACACTTAAATCAAGTTACTTTACTTTACTTTACTCTTACATTACCTACTACTCACATCCAAGACTTACTTCCACGCAGTGCTTTTACTTTATGCGCTTGATTGTAAAAGTGCCTTGTAATAGAAAAGCGTTAAAATGTTATAGGTGCATATAAGAGTTACTATTTTCTTGCCAGAGTGTCCTATCTTGGCTCACTGTGAGGAATGTCCGAATTACTGGAAGTGCACCAGGTGCCAGCGGGGATATGCCTTGCACAAAGGACTCGTGGGTAGCAAGTGTGTGTCCAGGTGCCCACGTTCACACAAGAAGGTCATTCGTGATGATAATAAAGGCTTAGAATGCAGGCGTAAGGCACCCAAAAGTAAGAACCCTTATCAACTAAATATTGAGAAGTTCATACTAGGCCGGTAACAAGGAGGCCTAATAGAGAGACAGAGAGACAGACAGACAGATAGAGAGACATTAAGATTTATTTGACCAACTGTAGGAGTTGATGGTATGCTGTTCGCCGTGAGAGACAGACAGACAGACAGACAGACAGACAGACAGACAAACAAACAGAGAAATATGCGAATTGACTCGATTGACAAACAGTGACAGACTGAATACAACCAAAGAGCCAGCAGACAAACAGATAGCTAGAAAGACAAATAGACAGACAGACAGATTATTTTTTATTGATTGATTTATTGATCCATTCGTCTCTATTAAGATATGGTAGTTTCATAAGTTCTCGGCAACTTCCTTATATGAAAGCCGTACGTAAATAAAAATGAATTAGATCTTGTTATTTAAAAAGTATAATAATGAATGATAAGTATGCTTTAATAAGGTTAAGGTATCATAAAGGCTTACAGTTGAGATTGCAGCGGGAGTTTATAGACCATTGGAATTTGAGGGTTTGTATCAAGTGGAAGGGAATTCCAGTTTTCCTTCCCATATATTTTGTATACATGTTATATTTTAAACAATGTCTAAATGAAAAATTATCATTATGTATTATCATTATTATAATTAGTTCCATAATTAGATGCATAAAACGGGAAAGAATGAGTCCATACCAAAATCTCGATATACTTTACACGTTTACCATGAACCCAGTTTAGAACATTAAATAAATCGACTTTGTAATGGGGGACAAAGCGGTTAATAATATACTCTCGTGATATGCTACAAATCTCATAAACTAGTTTATACTGAAGCCACTTCTTTGCAAAATACTGCCTAAACTTGACAGAACACTCCTCAGTTATTCTCAAGAGGATTCTACTACTCGACCACCAAAACAATGCAAGTATTGATTGCCTCCTCGACAATAGCAAGAAAGTTCACAGCTTTAATCGGTTTTGACACTTTCTTGGCTTGATTGATATCTGAAGATTCGGTTGGCTGAATTCAAATTATTTACCGCTAAACTGTTAACCAATCAGCAACGACGTGGCGCAGGAGTTTGAATAATTATTCACGATTATTTAGTGACAGCCTACTGCAAGTAAATGTCCACCGAACAATGGCCATTCTACCTGATGTGAATACCGCAACATTTTAAATCTCAACTAATTTTTCCCTGCAGAGTGTCAATTTGTGCGGAATTGTGTTGAATGCACGTGGCGTTGGAAATGTAACCGATGCGACAAAGGCTTCGTCTTGTACAGGAGATCGCTGTGGAGCAGATGTGTGCGTCAATGTCCCAGGCCGTACGAGCAGCGGCTTGACACAGACAACAAGACACTGGTTTGCAGGCTTAGAGGTAAAGTTGAGTGCGGTGTAGTGTGACAAGTGGCAGTGACTGCTTAGTATTTAAAAGTACTGTGCAGAAAATATAAATTGTGGTAACATGGCTGCAAGGGGTTTGCAGATCACGCGTTTTATGTAAAATATAAGAAACAAAACTTCTTGCTTTGTATAATATTTCAGACAAGTAACATGGTAACTATAGTAACAGTTTGGAACTCTACATATTCAGAGCCACCTTAAAATCATTAGTGTTTCAAAAGTATTCGAAATTTCTTAACAAATGGAATTGTGATAGGAAAACATGTCAATTTTTCCGTTCCAAAAGTACTTTGGAAGTATGAGGAATGATTTTTCATCCAGAAGCAATTTTGTTTTGTCTGAACTGTTATTGTTTTTACCTTCATTCAAAAAATCCATGCGACCGTTTGAACTGCCCTTCAGACCGCCCAAAGTGTACAGTACTGAACAGGCAAGCGACGTGTGTAGCGGGTAAGAAAGATTACAGTTTGTATCTGCTGTTATCGCTTACACTCTCCTTCAATGATTTTATTGTTTATACATGCTCATCCCGGTTAACTCAGTTACTTACTTACATACTTACTTACTTACTTACTTACTTACTTACTTACTTGCTTGCTTACGGCTTCCTTACTTGTTTAATTACTTACTTACTTACTTGCTTACTGACTTACTTACCTATTTACTTGCTTACTTGTTTAATTACTTACTTACTTGCTTGCTCACTTGCTTACTTACCTACTCACTTACTTACTTACTTGTTTAATCACTTACTTACCTACTCACTTACTTACTTTCTTAGTTGCTTACTTACTTACTTACTTACTCACTTACTTACTACATACTTACTTGCTTACTTACTTACTTATACTTACTTACTTTATTATTGACATTACTTACTTATTTACTTACTTACTTGATTACTTACTTACTTACTTACCTAATTACTTACTTACTCACTTGTTCCCATTTCTTCTTGCTTACTTGATAGTAGCTGGTTGTAACATCATCTCGCACATGCGTACCCATCATCAGTTATATATATTAATTTCTGAAATCCGTTTCTGTACACAGCCCCAAAGCCATCATGCGGACCAATTTGTCTTATGCTCTGTCAATACGGCTTCGAGCATGATACAAATGGCTGCCCCATCTGTAAATGTGCAGGTAAGACTTTTTTTTTTTATCAATTGATCCATCTTTTCCACTTACAATTGGTAGCCGGCCGGTATAGCAGATTTGAATATATTTGAATTGGTTCTATGTTTGCCCACATGGATTCATCTGATTGGCTGTTTAGAACAAAGCCGGAGAGGCCAGCTGCTTCGAACGAAGTGGAAATCGGCGTTTTGGGGAACGATTGATATAGGCTACAGAGGCAAGTATGGGATATATTTATGGAATAATTTTCGGAGAAATATGTTCGGCATTAACTGAAATCTTGATTTTTCATTTCAGTTGACGCAAAACATAGTTTTGTCTATAACTTAATCAGAGTAATACTGTATACGTAAGAGAAAGCTATCCAGCCCAAACTTTAGCTACAGTTATATTTGGTAATAGCGTTCCCTTATTTTAGAAGACCATGAAAAACGAGAGTCTTTGTATATAACTGAGAAAAAGTGGTGAATGGACTGGGGATGCAGGAAGAGGGACGAATGATCTATATAACAATATCATATAACAGATATGAATGAAGATTATTATTATGAGTGAAATCTTGTTAATCCACTCACTAAAAGTGTGCTCGATATGCATTAGGCTCTGTTTGTTTCATTTCTTTCCACATACAATTCTCAGAATTGTATGCAGAAAGGGATAAAACAAACAGAGCCTACTTCGAAAACAACTGAGTAACCATACCAGGGCTTTAGAGAAACGAAATTGTTCCCGTAACTTGCCTTTTCATTCATGGATTCATTAGCCCTCTTCCTCCGCTTAAACTTCGGTCTTGAGCGTTTCCAAAGAACTTAGAGAACTCTGATTACAACTCTGTTACCTGTAATTTGTGTGAAAGCGGCGTTTTGTTGTTTGATGTCTACTTATAAAATCTTTATCAGAAAATTGCCAGAAATGCCGAAAAAAGTGTGAAAATTTGCAAGTTATTCAAGTTTTGAAAATGGTCGCTCTTTCGAATCCGTTTTCTTTCCAGCCGCACCCAATCCTTGTGCCGGGCATCAATGCGCCCATCCACACGCCACCTGTAGGGTTCGCAATGGCTTGCCAAAGTGCGTGTGTGAAAGGCAGTGTAACCGCATGTACGCCCCTGTGTGTGGCTCGGACAGACAGACATACAACAGCGAGTGCATGATGAAGCTGCTGACCTGTGAAACGAACATCGTGGTGAAGGTAGTGCATCGAGGCGAATGCGGTACGTGTTATTCGTACGTCACTGCGTACTCGTTTTGTTCTCAGACGTATTTTATTATTGAGCAATGACTCATATTGTGCCAGTATTTCATCCATTTCAGTCTTAGTAATCAATTTCTTTACCGGAGGGGATGATTCCGTTTCTCTCCTTCATTTTTTTATTATATAAAATATAGCATTACTGCAGTTAGTATAGTTCATATCGAAACGTTTGGTAATTGGTAACTTTTAAAAAAAAGTTTTTTATGACGTCATTAAAATGACGTCACATACGGTGACAAATTTTGATGCCGCCATATTGGATTTTTTGATGAGGACATAAATCCTTCTAATTGAATAAACATAAACATTATATTATTATTTTCTAAATTATCAGTTTTAAAAGTCCATCCACTACCTATGGTTGCTATGGTAACAGAATGACTGATAATGTTACGATTGACACAGAAAAAGCAGAGCAAGAAATTTGAAAAGATTTATGGTGATTGCTTTCTATCCATTTTTGAGCAACATTGGAAATATTGTAGAGATACCGATTCGCCCCAGGTCCAATTCGAAATTGATACTTGGATAAAGCTCTTATATATATTGTTATTATTTGATGGTTATGTATTGTATTACGCACGCTGTTAACATAGGCATGTTTCGATTTCTCATCGAAGGTACATGGTTGTAAATTAAAACACACTTCAAATGTGTAGCTTTGTAGATTATTGGGAAATGTGTGCATTGACAAATTGCTGCTGTTCTTTTTATTTTTACTGATATTGTTGATGTAGTTGTCGTTGTTGCTGTTGTTGCTGCTGCTGCTGCTGCTGTTATTATTATTATTATTGTTGTTTTTGTTTTTAATGTTTAATCTTGTTGTTCTTGTCAGTGTTGCTGTTGTTAGTTTTCCCTCGCTGTTATAAAAATGTATTTAAACAAACAGTTGAAATGAACTATGTGATAAAAATACCCGTAATGCTATTAGTATCTCATTCTATAGTATGATTACAATTATTGTTCCAAACTCCATTTGCATGTTTGTTTCCTAACTTTTGATTTGAAATAGGCCTATATATTTGGGTGCCTATATTCGGGGAGGCTTATAATCGGAATATTTTTATTTATGGGGGTGGGCTTTAATGTGGGATTTTATGGTAGCTAAGAGAAAGGTTCTTCCTTTGCTCAAATATCTGCAAATGGTTAGACCTTCATGTCTTCTCGGACAAAGAGGTTAAACCGTAGGCCCAGTGTCTCCGATTAGTGTGCACGAGCTTCATCATCCCGCACACGCATACCCATTAGTTATATTAATTTCTGAAAACCGTTTCTGTACACAGCCCCAAAGCCGTCATGCGGACCAATTTGTCTTATGCTCTGTCAATACGGCTTCGAGCATGACACAAATGGCTGCCCCATCTGTAAATGTGCAGGTAGGAAGTTTCTTTCGATCAATTTTATGCTTCACCATCCAGTGACTCTTGTGTGTTGGTTCAAGCAATAAAGGACACGTTTCAGAGTTCCAGAGTCGTTAGATAAAATGGATAAAATAAACGAACAAGAAAACAAACTTATGAATGCGCGAACGAGCTAACATGCGAACGAATAGGAACGATTGATCGATCCATCGATCGCACAAGCAAACGACAGTCATAAGGAAGCATTGAAACAAACAAACAAACAAACAAACAAACAAACAAACAGACAATCACGCAAGTAAATAGAGAAACAAACAAACAGTCACGTAAGTAAATAGAGAAACAAACAAACAAACAAACACATAAATAAACAAATGTATAAACAAACAGACGAAAAACATAATTAAATTATTGATATCCAAATTATGCCATACATCTGCAAATACTAAATGCTATTAGTTATGATTCGTCTGGTCGTCTTCCTTTCTTAGGTGTGTACACATTTACATGTGGTATCTTTGGATATTGTTGATAATTCATTTGAATGATCTTGTTTAATTCCATTTAAAATTGTTCTTGCCCTCCTTATCCAAAAAAATCCATGCAACTTTGTGGACTGCCCATCAGATCGTCCCCAATGTAAGCTTGTGGACAGAAAAGCCACGTGTATAGCTAGTGAGTAGTAGTAGCGAGTTTTCATTTCAGTTTTGTCTATATCTTAATTTTGTAATACTGTAGACGTCCGAGAAAGCTGCCCTGTATTTTAGATGACTAGGGAATGAGAGTTTTTGTATATGGCTGAGAAGAATGGGTGAATAAATGCATGGAAGGGTGGAGATGGCACTTTATAGCGGGATGTGAAAGACCTGTATATGAAATCATATATAACTTATGACTGAAATATTGTCAATCAATCTTGTCAGAGGTTGACAGAGGTTTTTAACATACAATTCTTGTTACTGCGAAGAAAACTGAGTAAACCATATCAGGGATTTAGAGAAATTAAATTGTTCCCGTGGATTCATTAGTCCCCCTTCCTTTGCTTTATCTGCTTTATCGGTGATGAAGATGAAGTTAGACAGTCAGAGAAGCAGATAGTTCTTTATTAGATATAGTCAGACAGGCAGGTAGGTAGATATACTTAGACATAACAGTTAAACATAATAGTTAGACAAGATAGAAGTTAGATAGTTAGACATATACAGTTAGGCAGTCAAAAGGTTAATTTTTAAAAT
>JANUFV010179084.1:0-12826 GCA_024757865.1 Epizoanthus scotinus | reverse complement strand
AAGAGTCGTGAAAATCAATAAATTGTTCATAAACCTGCATGCATAATTAAGTACGCTCCAGTACGGAAATTTTACCCAGTTATTCTTGCAGACAATAATGTTATGTATTAATTAACCAAACTTGAGTCATAGAAATGGCTATGTTGTATCCAAACTGAGTGGCTGTAGAGCTGGGCTCCTATTAATACACTTTCATTTTACTTCTTTGAATATCGTTTAAAACTAATCTATTTTGTGTTGCCTATTTTTCTCTTAGTTATATTGACCCTACTTCAGCAAACCATAGTAATGAGAAACATAAAGTGAGTGGGGATAGCGGAACTCTTTCAGTCCCAGGCATTATTTTGATAAATTCTAAACTGCTAATGTTATGAGGAGAACTATAAAGAAGATCACAGGCAGTTCAGCTCACTATTTTCATACATTTACAGACTCTGATTGAAGCTGCAGTGGATGTGAAGTCTACAGATGGTTACCTGTTGAGAATGTTCTGCATTGGATTCACAAAGAAGAGACAGAACCAGGTCAAGAAGACTTGTTATGCCAAACACAGCCAGATTAAGGCCATCCGTAAGAAGATGGTTGACATCATTACTCGTGAAGTTTCAACCAATGACCTCAAGGAGATTGTTAATAAGCTGTAAGTTATTGTTGTATTTCTTCTCTTGAACTTCCTGGAGGCCTATTAAAGTTTGGAGTAGTTATAGTGAATATTCTCTAGTTGTCAACATACGTTTGCTACCATAGAGCAAGGTACAAATTTAGCAGTGAATAACCAGTCAAACCTGGTTGGCAAGGGCCAGTTAAAGTGTTCTAAAAGTACATTTAGCTGACACCATGGTTGATTAACATTTCTTTAGAAAATAGACACCATACAATGCGCGCTCTGATTGGTTAAATTCCATTTTATAATACTGGATATAAATAACGCGTAGTTCGACAAGCGCCCTCTCAGCGTAAATAGTTCATTATTACTTGTATTTTCTAGACAATAATATAAAACGCTATGACGTAGAGGAACACTTGAAAAGCAGAGAGAAAACTTGGCTTTGCCTCGTTTTCTCTCAACACTTTTTTTCCTGTTCCTCTACGTCATAGCATTTTATATTATTGTATAAACACGCGCGATGTTGTTTTATTCCCTTAATGAAAAATAGTTAAATGACTTAAACTGAACCTCTTACAAGAAATGCTAATTTCATACCCTGTAGCAATCCACATTGTCTTATAACTTACATGATACCACAAAAATAACATTCAACTGAACACTGCAAGTCCATTTGATGGTCCACTTATACATTTGGGTAGGGAGTGTAAGGGTGCATTTGATTGACCATATTCTGGAGTAGGAATACGCTGTGGACCAGTTCAAAAATGTCTCCTGCAAACCCTAGATAATAAATGATTATACCAATTAATGAATTAGGTTGAAATGAGAACTAGTAGTTCTGTTTTGTAAATTTCTAGCCAGGAATATTGATCAGTTAAACAGATCAACCATTTTTATTCCGTGAATTATTATTCCGGAATACAGTCAATCAAACGTGCATTAAGTGTCTCACCCAAGGACATTGTATGACAGTGGCCAGGAGTTGAACTTTGACCTTTAGGTCTTTAGGTCTTAACCCTTTCAGCCCTGACATTTATCGACATCTATCTTCTCCTTACCGTATCAATACAAAAATAATTAATGTTTCTTTGTTAATCCTTTTGCTGCAGAATCCCTGACAGTATTGGCAAAGATATTGAGAAGGCATGTCAGTCCATCTATCCACTTCATGATGTGTATATACGCAAAGTAAAAGTGTTGAAGAAGCCAAAATTTGATGGTAAGTTTCTCTGTACAGTTTGATGTCTCACGGATGCCCAGTATTCTTAGTTATGGTAGCAGTGACGGAGTAATCTTGTTTCCAGATCTGATTTAATATTCAAGTTGCAGGGTTCGAAATTCACCTCATGAATGCAAGGGCATTTTTTGGCCCCTGGCCACCCTGAAATACTGCCTAACCAGGGGCCATTTGGTGGAACCCAGGTGTCATTTGTATAATGCTTCCAATTTTTGTTTTCATTATTACACAGTATGATATCAGTCTCTCATTGCAAAGATAATTAAACTGCACACTAAATAAGCTGTACCAATTTATGAGGAAAACCCATATTCCTAAACAAAACTGACTAGACTATCAATAGAGGACAACACAAATAAGTCGAAAACTTTAATGCTGGCACTTACAACAAAAATCTGAAAACTTAAAGAATAATGTCTGATCTTCAGTCTAAGTCCTAATAAAGTTGAATACACTGCAGGGCTTCTGACACGATGTGCTGGTGCAATTTTACACAATTGTGTAAAAAGTACAATAATGTAAACAATATTTTTGAAATAATTATTTATCACTCTTTCTTTCCATCAGGCGATTTATAGCGTGATTAGGTGATTAGCACCCTAGAGTAGTCCTAGATCGCTAGAATTGACTGCCCTTCACAATCGATAACTAGTTCCAATTCCTTTGGCCTTTACTCAGTATTAAAGGCACTAAAAGCCTTGATTTGGAAGAGGGTACAGTGTACTGCTTTATAATGTTGCTTTGGGAAAAGTAGACAAGATTTTGTGTGTAAAAATGTCTCCTTTTTTCTCTTGTGCATAATGCAATGTCAAGTCTGCCATCTTGATTCCTTCATATCACGTGCATCAGTCTAGTTCCAGGCTTCCTCGTTTATGAAATGTCCAAGGCACATCCAAAAATGAACGTCAATTGCTTATCGACGATCAAAAATGAATGCAAATACAAGCAAAATGCACATGTTTCTACTCTCCCGAGTTGAATTGACAAAGTTTTGAACCAGTGAAACAAAGAAATGTAAAATGTCTGGAAAGTTGGTAAATTTAATTTGAAAATATGTATTCGATCGAGATATTTTGTGTAAACGAAAATATTACCAAGGGCGAGGCAAAGATGTAGTATTTACTTCGATATGGTAAAGTGGCTAGTTTAATATTGCACAATTATAATTGAAAGTTCAGTTTTATTTCTAAATTATCGGATATTTTACAGAGACTTCCAGATTCTTGTGAGTGCAATTTGTGACTGTATTGTAAATTTTAGTCTTGCAGGGCGCTGCTCTGGTATAGGTAGGCGCTAGTAGTGCCCAGGCACCCGTGAATTTCGAACCCTGAGTTGAAAAAAGTTTGGGGAAGGGGAGGAAATGAGATGTGATAAATACCTCATATTAGGGAGTTTACCGAGTCGGCAGTATTTTGACGACCATTTAGTTGAGCCAAAATACAACTTAACGAGTAAAAATACCCAGCCATATTGGATAATAAACTGCCTAATACCTGTTAGTTGGTATGCAAGTGAGCCTGGCCCCATTTTTGGGATCTGCCACATGTTAGCTGACAAGGTTAGATACATATAGATCATTTTGAGATCTATGTGTAGCACTGTCTGATTCAGATAGACAACAACAAAATCTTGTCACAGTCATGTCAGAGTTCACCTCACCAATAGCTGATAAGTGGAGATTATTTTTTGCCAAAGCATAAGATTGGCTGATACATGGCAAACTTTAGATTGTATGTGCCAAAATTTATTTGAAAATAATTTGTTTAATTTATTGCTCTCGTATGGCTCATTTTCTGCAATTGATCAGTTTTATATTCTCAAAAACAAAACTATATTTTCATATTGATATTGTATTAGTAAGGAGCTTTTACATGTTGATAACAATGCATTTGTTGTTGTGTTTTAGTTGGCAAGCTGATGGAAATGCATGGAGAGGGAAGCAGCTCCCATGCTGTAGACGAGACTGGCCAAAAGATTGAGCGGGATGCTTTTGAACCACCAGTTCTGGAATCTGTGTAGAAAGCCCAAAACAAACTCAATAAAATACTGCTGTAAATTACGTTTTCATTGAATATTTGTGTGAATTCTATTGGAATTATCATTACAATGTGGGAGGGAGAAAGGAGATTGAAGAGAGTTGGAAGTATGTTTCTTGTTTTATGCACCCCATGCTACTGCCATATTACATCTAAATCATTCTGTATAATGCGTGAGCTACACTGGCTTCTGGTAAAACAGCGCATAATTTTTAGATTTTGCTATTTGCATTCAAGACAATTCATGACATAGTGTCTGCATACATTAAGACCCAATTTCTCTGAAATTGCAGGCTGCATACAATCTAAGATCCTCTTGTGAGATTGTGCTCGCTATGCCTACATTGAGAACTAAAGTAACTCAGGGGGACAGGTTCTTTCAAGCCTGCAAACAGCCCTCTTAAATTATAAATTTTGATTCATTTTACAATTTTGATTATATTTTGCTAGTTATGTTTTAATATTTTCAGCTATGATTTTGAGAGGCCTGACCTGCCCCTAAGTTATGGAAAATAGATAATTAAAATTACTACAAGTATCGGATATTATTTTTTCCAAAATAATATATCGTCAGTCTTAGAGTAGAGAAATGTCAGAGCATAAAAGGACTTGTTTGACAATCTTGTGTGAATCCTAATGAAGTTGTTGACAATTGGCCCTGGGTATTTTTTGGATATTGGATATTTCTTGCTTTAGTTGTTTTCTTGTTTGATTAAGTGAATGCAAGAAATTAATGTTGTTCAGCTTTACATGTTAGTTTAATGAACACGAGTGCTGCGGCAGATTAATGTTCTGGGTATGGTTATTGTGAGCAAAATAGTCTGGCTATGATAAACAGGAATGAAATTATCGCCTTTTGATTGGCTGAAAAACGTGGTATAAAGAGTACGTACTACAGTTGCATGTATCTTCCCTCCGATGGACGCGAGTCTGTTTCGAACTGAATAACGACCTCTGCGTTGTAGCTTATCTTGCAAAAATATTATGAAGTTTAACAGTTGAGCTCCCGAAACATTGTGGATAAGAACTGCTTTTAAACGTGGCACTATTCTGCAATTTCAAAGTCCATTGATTGACTATAATTTAATACAGATAATGTATTCAGCATCTAGGAGAATGTGTCGTGCATTGATATTGTCCAAAAATTGATGGTTTGAGTTATCAGGAGTAAATTGGAAAAAAAATGAAGAAAGGTTAATTTTACTGGGAGTTTAAGGTTATTGATGAAGCAAACTAAAGAAAAACAGATTTCGCTCAAGTTAGCGTGAATGTCGAGATATCGAGGGTTAGAGTTGTCAGGAGAGATCTTTGTATCTCACCTTGAGGTCTTCGTAGCGAAACTCCATATCGGAAGAAAATCTGGTACTTTCTATTGACACCCCAGCATCCCAACTGACCACAGGATATGTACTTCAGTTTCCCGCCAACACGACGCCAGCCTCTTCCTATTGGGTTCAACTGGGTGATGCCTGTGCGATAGTAAACGTTCTCATGCCTATTGACACCCCACACGATACCAAACGGACCGGAGTCGATCTGTACGAGATAGCCGTTAACGCGATGCCATGTGCTTCCAACCCTATTGCCCATGGAACCTGTGCAGTAACATTAAACCATTTTAGAAAGTGTAACTCTGATAATATTGTTCTTAAAGACCCATTTGCACCCAAGATGAATTTGTGTGTGTATTATTGCACTTCAATAGTGAAATAGGGATATTGCCTTCGGAGTAAGGGTGTGTACATCCTTCGTCAAATGCAAACTAGAATAGACCCTTCTCTCGTGGAGAATGTCGATCTAAATCCTGATGTTAGCGCTTTGAAAATGCCAGAAATGGAAAGAGCAGGTGAAAATTGGTAAGCCGCGAAAATTTAAGGATTATATTTAAAAAACTACGCCACTAACAACGTTTTTAAAAACAAAATTATTTACAGATAACTTATGGCAAGGCAAGCATGCCTGTCGAGGTCAAAGTAGCCAAACATTCTCTATAAAAAAATGTATTTTAAAACTTCGCCAGTGTAGACGTGTTTTAGATAAAATCCCCAAATTTTCGCGGCTTACCAACTTTCACTTGTTCTTTTTATTTCTAGCATTATTAAAGCGCTCACATTAGGATTTACATTGACATTCTTCACGTGAAAAGGGTCTATAGAATATCTACTGAATAATAAAATATTTACCACATCGGTAGAAAATGTGGTGGTGACGGTTTACTCCCCAGACTCCACCTTCTCCACTAGTGACGTGGATCAACCGACCGCTTACGTGTCGCCAGACTTCACAGTCACTGTGTAGTTTAAATATATGATTTTTCCTGTTTATTCCCCAGACAGCACGTGAATATCCCGCATCGATTTGCTTCAAACGACCGTCAATACGCAACCATAGAGCTGGAATGTGCGACCAGAGACCTGATAAAAATTGAGATAAAAATGGTTTACTACAATCTATAAAATGTATTTTAATTTTAGATTTTTTATACAAAGACATTTGGTTTAGCTAAATGTAGCATAAACAAAGCCCTGTGTTAACAGGAATACTACAACATTACAAAAGTAATAATATAAAATACATACATCTAAAGATATGACAAACGAATATGAAGTTGAATATTACGAGTATTCTCGCCTTTTAATCTCTGAGAGCGAAGACAGGTGTCTTATCAGGGATGGGAGGGTAAAGTATGCTTTTGCACCAATGTATTTAAATTACTTTGGTATTTTTTAGTTTTCGCCAAAGGTAAGCACACAAATCTCGTTGTCTTGTGTTGTAAATTTAATACCAAGACACTTGTCTTTTCGTACCAGGTAATGCTAATCAAGTCTTACACATATCATTGGTAATTATTTTAATTTCTTTACATCTAATACAATCTGATAATACTAAAATAATAATAATAACAATATTAATAATCTTTCATGTTGTTCAATGCTTCTAATTATGTAATTATATAGTAACAAAAATTTCTCAGTTGTGATTGGTCGAGGGAAGTACAGTTCACTTGAAATTGAGTGCAGACTTTTGAACTTGATTGCAGAAAAATGAAGTTGAACGCTTATTGGCCAGCGAGAAGATGTAACCAATCAGATCGCAGCTAATACGTGTATGATCCTGGACTGGAAACAAGGCTGACAAACAAACCAAACTGCCACCATTTTATTATTGTTCGGAAGGAGATTCGTTTGAACAAGTTGCTGCAATTTGAAGCTAAAACATGGCTCAAAATGAAAAGGATGAACATCGAGTGGTTAGAAGCATTTAACTCACGAAGAACAAAATCTAAACACATACTCTATCAAGGGAAACCAGTACAACTGAGACTGTACCGCTGAGCGAAGATATCCGTCCACACAAAGTAAACTCGGAAAATAATCTAAGCTAAGTTAGTAAGTAGATATCTAATGAATTTTTGTTTCTGTATGATTAACAAGTAATTAACGGATTTCTCGTGCAATTCTAGAATAAATCAGCACTCATGAACTTTTCAAAGACCACAAATCTCACTCACTTCGCTCGTGCAATTTTGTAATCTTTGAAAAATGGACTCGGTGCTTATTTATTCCAAATTGCACTCAAAACCATATGATTACGTATACAAATTAATTTCTTACCTATTGGCTTAGGATAGTCAACACCTGCCATGAGATAGAAAAGTACCATTCAAGTTATAATGAATACACAATTTAGAACATTACATCAATTAAATGACATTAATTTCATAAAAATGTAAAATATGTGAAAATGCAAAAGAGAACACCTTTTCCATGGAAACTTTCCCGTGTTTTATATTACTAAGGCAGGAGTAAGGGCTTGTTTGTGGTAGAATCCATTTATATTCCACATATAAAAACTTGAATTAGATTTCTCATGGTCCTAATATTTGCGGCTAGGGGGTTAAGACTTACTAAATCCTTTGATAACTTATCTACGGACATTTTAAGCCTATACAATAGTACTGGGTTTTAAAAATTCGTTAAAATTAATAAACTTTGAAATTTACTTTTTAGAAAATACATCAAAGAGCCAAACTGGTCAATATCTTTTCTAATAAAACAAAGAAAGTGATAAAAATAGGTGGTGTTTAATTGAGCATAAAACGATCCTGTAAGTAATATTTGAGATACTTTACTTTTCCCCCCAAGTTATATATTTACGGTAAAAACAAGTATTAAGAAGGAATTCCGTGCCCTTTTTTCTCTGCACAAATAAACCAAACAAATTATACCGTGTAGTACTTATTTCCGCGGGAGTTCATTTTTGCGGTTTTCGCCGCTTTAGGGGCAAAGATGAACGCCATAAAAACAAAACCCACATTTTCTACTTTTATTTACTTACTATACGAGCTCGAAGGGAAGTACAATATAATATGCAGCCTTAATTGTCCTGCACAGAGCAAAACTTGACGGTTTTACAGCGTTTTGTCCTTATGAAAGATACACAATCTATAAACTTTGGCCATTTTCTGTTATTTCCTTTGACATAATTTGCAAATCGCAAAAAATTGTTCCCATCAGAAAAGTTACGTTATCCCAAATTGCAAAATATTGTTCCCACAAGACACAAAAATTTGCCCAATCGCAAACAGAAATTCCCGCTAAATATATGTTCTACACAGTAAGTGAATAGCCATTATTCCTATCATCAGGAAATAAAACTTAAAAATGCGACACTTACTCACACCAGGACATTTCAGATATCGCCGACCTTCTTTTCCTACAATGACATACAACACTTTTACAAAGAGCCATTGAATAAGGTATTGAATGTATTCTACTAAAGGTTGGTACGGACGGGTCTCTATTAAGAGTTTTTACAAGAGCAAGATAACTATGATAGAAGGCTTTAGGAAATGGCTTTAGGTAGGGGTTTTAGATTTAATGAGCACGCATGGAAATCAATTAATAAGCATGTCGAGAGATTATACATAATTTCCACCACTCCATGTTTCGTAGTAAACTCTCAACAATCATATCGAAAATTACTCCTTATTCCTTGCTCTTTATAGTTATGGCAATAACTTGCCCAGCATGGCGTTTGACACCATTTCATTTGTAAGCCGAATCTATACTGAAGAAATTTATCCAATCTATAAAAAAAGATGAAATAAATAAATAAATAAATAAATTCAAATCCAATTTTTTTAAAGTTCCGCCTTGGAGATGAAGTGGCTGTAAACTGGATATTAAATCACAGCACATTTTTATTTTATAAGAATATTGAGGTTGAAATTGGCGACATTTTAAGAATAACGTTAACAATATGACAAAAGGAAACATTTCACTTGTTACGAACATATTTTCACCTGTTGAAAATATAATACAATAGAATGAAGTAATGTTTCAAATGAACTTTATTTTACCTTTGAAACTGAATTGTGATACTAAAACTTTCTTTTTTCTTCAGATTACAAAACCAAAAAGCTAATTCTAGATCGATACAATTACCACATGGTTGTACTTGATACTTCAATTCCTGGTCAAATTCATTTAATTTTGTTAAACTGAAATACAATACTATGTAATCGAAGAATATTCATAATAATACAAGATAAAAAGAGTGTAATCTATTCTACAATTACAAATTATATCTTCGAACTCTACTTTTCATACAATTCATTTGCTAAGATTTGCCTAAAAAATGTATATTATATATACCGAATGATCCACTTACCATGGTAAGCCCATATATGGTGATAAATATTTACACCATAGACACCGGTACACCCTACAGTGATGTGCTTCAGTTGCCCTGGGATACGCAGCCAGTGACTACCGGTAGGGTTTCGGCGACTAATTCCGACTCCATAATAGATATAACCCGCCTTGTTGATACCCCACACAGCTCCACTTGGTCCGGATTCGATCTGCTTCAGCCGGCCTCCAACATGGCGCCAGCGAATACCTAACAAAATAGGCACTGTTAGGGCACTGGGATAGCCATCACATCGTTATGGATTGAACAGGGACTTTACGCAACCGGGACGGCAACTTCGACGACAACGGCTACTATTGTACTTTCTTGTTTCAACTTTCTTGTGCAACTTGTACAAATTACAAGACCTTATTTTTCAAGCCAAACTAATAACGGAGCAATTTATATTTTCATGTTGAGGTTGTCTACAAAACGCAGAATTTGGGCTTTTCTTATTGTTTTCCTGACGACGACAGCCTTCAAGCGAAATTAAAGGATTCGCTACGTTAAGAGATGGTTGAAGGAAATGTTTACATAAAAATTTAGTATTGATTTCAAATTGATTCTAATATTTATTGTAAATAATATAATTTAGTGTAAATTGATCGGAGGATCCCTTTCAGGAGGATCGATCAAAAAATATTGTATTGCGAACAGTTGGTCAGCTTGGTGCATTCCCCTGTGCAGTTTATTTTATTCTATAAGTTAGCCTTTTGTTCTCTGCCGTCGACGTTGCCATTCTGGTTGCGTATTATCCCTAGTATCAATCACTGGACATGTATTCACCTGTCGTGGAGATTCTCCATAGCATAATGCTAACTTATAACATAGGATTGGTTGCAGGGTATCAAAATCTCTCTTTAACATGACAATAATTGAAAAGGGCAGGATATCCAAATTATTATTATTGGCAAAGCAGCTCTACTTTCATATCCATTTACAGTTTTTAAACTGTTAAAACTCTTAAACTTAGTTGACGCACCCACTTTGATTATTTTAAGATATTTACCTTATAAGTAAGCAACTTGTTGTTTTGTACATTTTTGCTGTTTTTTTTTATCATATCGTTTTACCTTGGTATTGACATTTCTCATCATAAATAGCATTTGCGGCTAACATTTGGTTGACACTATTTTCGGTGATAAAAAAACAGCCAATACTCGCAAGTGTGTATGCCAAATCAAGAGCGGCTAAGTAAAGATTTAAATTAACACACATTTTCTAAGTAATGTTATAGTATATTTTATCCACACAGTTTTCAACCGAAGAAGAAATAGACAAATATAAACTAATAAGGAACCACAATTTTGAAGGGAACCAGCCAAACTCTTTCTTGCTTATGAATCGCCAAGAATGTCAGCATATGAACAGTTAAATTTTGTCCTTAATTAAACTTGTTAGCAATTTTGACTAAGTTGAAAGAACAGAATTACAAACATATCTGCTCTCGGCCAGATACATACTAGTATTTATTGGAATCTTTCCGAAACTTTTACAGACAAGAAAGATAACAATACACGTATCTAACCTTGAGGTCTCCGTCGCGAAACTCCGTACCGGAAGTACACTATATCATGTCTGTTCACACCCCAGCATCCCAGTTTGCCGCAGGACACATACTTCAACTTCCCTCCAACACGGCGCCAGCCACGCCCCTTTGGGTTCCTCCAGGTGATTCCTATACGGCAGAAAATGTTCTGCTGTCTGTTGACTCCCCACACGATACCAAACGGACCAGAGTCGATCTGCATTAGTCTCCCGCCAACGCGATGCCATCTGCTACCAGCCCTGTCACGCAGCGATCCTAAAACGTAGTGATAATGCAGGTAATAGCAACAAATAACTCAATGCATTTGTACACATTAGTTGTGGTGGCAATGCTATAATCTTAGCTGAAAATTGTCTACTGCATTTATTAAAGATATCTTTAGCCCTGCTCATATCAACATTTGATTTCATGTACAGATTTACTTGTTGCAATGTCTAGTACTGAACTTTGCAAATTCGATCCTATAGTTATCTAAAAAGGAATCTTCAGGTGACCTCATTGCATTTCTACTACTTGAACTTGCACTATTAGATTTCGAATTGAGAAATATAATGTTCAAGACCGTTGGGCTCTTCTTCTTCTTGTCTTTCCTGGTTTAGAAAGCTAAGGTAAAGGTGTCTAAGACACAGTCTTAAAACTTTGCTAACAGATATCGTTTACTCAGTGAAGGGTATAACAACCATAATTTGAATATCAGCATCTCTTAAATCTTTGGATATACCCAGAGGCAGACCGTCGGACAGGGAAAAAAGTAGCTTTGAAAATTCCTCCGCCCTTGCTTTTCGCCGCCCAACGGTGCGCCCCGGGGTTTCCGAGGATGCATCTCTTACCCCATCGGTAGAAAATGTGGTGGTGACTATTGATTCCCCAGACTCCGCCTTCTCCAGCGGAGACATGGATCAGCTGGCCACCAATGAATCTCCAGCTTCTTCTGTTCCGCCTTAGTCTATATATCTGATGTTTCTGGTTTACTCCCCAGACAGATGAAGAGCAACCGGAATCGATCTGATTCAAGCTCCCTGGAATGTAATACCAACCACCTGGCAACATTGAAACAATAGACATCATGGAAGTTGAATACAGGTCACACCAAATATGGCATTAAATGTTTTTATAACAATACATTACACCCAAGCTCACGACTCCGATCATTTTCAGTGCATGCTTCACATTTATAGAATGCCTTACCTCTACATGTTCGTTTAACAGATAGTAGTCAAAAATGTAAATCTAGACCTAAAGGGACTATGTAACGTTAAAGCCTTTACAATCACGAAACACAAGTTGTAAGCTCAACAGGTTAACAAGAAATAATATAATAGTCCTATATTGTGAAAAAATAGTTTCTAAACACAAGAAACACAATTTTGACAGCAAATGGATTTATCTTAATTAATATATAGCCTGGACAAAAATTAAATTGATAGTTAGTAATCTGTTTTAGCAATCCACGTTCCTTTATGACTTATCATAATCCCTGCTATTTTTAGATTTTTTTTGATTTGTGGAGAATTTCGTACATCGCCAAAATGCCTTAAATAGCCTTGGCATAGCCCTTTAAGACACATATATTCAAAATATGGACTGTAATTATTAGCTTTTAGTTTTTAAATATCATATTATTCTTCATCATTTATTACTAGTTAGCATATTATACATTATTTTTATTATTATTATTATTATTATTATTATTATTATTA
>JANUFV010178529.1:0-12836 GCA_024757865.1 Epizoanthus scotinus | reverse complement strand
CCCCTCCCCCCTTTGTATATAAGCCACCCAAAACCTCTTACGAAGTTGCGAAAGCCCAGAGCTTTAATGTGGGATTTTAGGGGTTAAAACAAACAAGAATTGACATGATTTGTAGGGTTTTTAAGTTCCAAATTGACTTCACACCATTGCACGAACAGCTGAAAAAGCCAGAAAAAGCCTTCAGCTGTGCTTTGGGGTTAAACTGCTCGTGCAATGATGAGACGTCGTGTTGGTACTTGAAATCCTCTGAAGCCCGGAAAACATCGCTTTGCTGCTTCAACACGTACATGGGCTCGCCGCAGATTTATATTCATCAAACTATTCGAATTAAATGCAATTAAAAATGCAATTAGTACTTAACATTGATTGCGCATTTTTTTGTGGTCCAACTTTTATATTACTTCAAATAATATAATGTATAAACTGTACGATACAAATACAGTCAAAATATATAACCATATATAACCATATATAACTATATATATTGAATATATATTATAACTGTATTTTGTATCGGAGAGTTCTATACATTTGTACGTCAGACAAACCTTGTTGTTTCAATATTTACAATGCTCAATTGCGACTCAGTCAGCATTTTTGTTATTTTGCGGTTTTTAAAAATTATCTCACGGTAAAACGAAACTAAACTCTCGAATCCCAGCGCTGTACAAGCCGAATTAATTGTATCGGTCTATCATTAAATGTTGTGCTTTCGTTTTGGAATTTGGGACTTTTGTTCAGCAAATACGGCGGAAGTATTCGTAAGTGGGAGAGGATATTCATTAGAATATTCAGCCTTGACCTTCAGTTTGTGTTGCAAGGTAATATTTAGGTTTTGTACTGCTCTTGCAGCTGCACTCTCTTCAAATCACGTGATGCGTGAGATTTGTCTGCAAATCAATCCCACCATGCACCGCAACTCCGCAAGTTGTTGGCATGATATCTGTATATTTATTATTGTAGATGTCGCTTGCTCGCTTTTGAAATCGTCTTTAAGTGTGATAGAAGATGGCTAGAACAGAGAACATACAGATAGATCAAGAGAATTTGTGTGTTTGTCCGCATTTTAATCGGCCATAATTATCTCTTCCGGAGGTATGTACAGTTTTAATTACAGATCAAGAATATTTATTAGAATATTCAGCCTTGACCTTCAGTTTATGCTGCAGGGTAAAATAATTCTGCTTTGTACTGCTCTTATAATTGCGCTCTCTTCAAATGACGTCATGCGTGAATATTTGACTATTGTCTACAAATCCATCCCACCATGCACCGCTACTCCGCAAGAAAAACTTGTTGGCATGCCGTCTGTATATTGTAGATGTCGTTTGCTCACTTAAGTGTGATAATAGAAAGTACAGATATCTCAATTCTCAAGATACTTTTGGGGTTAACCTGCTTAAACATTTATGAACTGTACGATACAGAATACAGCAAAAATATATATCCATATATTATGTTTTATATGAGTTTTAGATTTTAGATTTGATCTCGCTCTGCAACCCTGCATTGAGCACTCTGCCGTTTTAGTGGATACCATTCGAAGTATTGGATCCATATATGGATGTATTTTGTATCGTTCAGTTTTATACATTTGAAGTCAGAGACAAGGTTAACCATGATATTTTAATGTTCGCAATTCCAGCTTGTGATTTCAGCACCTAGTCCAATTAGATGCAGTTAGTACTTTTTAGATAATAATAATATTGATTGTCATGTATCCATTGTACATGTTATTGGAATAATTATAGAATCCAAACCTTTCAGTGTTTGGTTGTTGACCCACCCTTTTGATATAAAATGCCTATTGCCTATAGCACATATCTTATTGTTTAAAATTGTATTCTCCATGATAGAAATATGATCAATATATGGCTGAATATTTGTGTTATCAGGGTAAAAGCAAACGTTTTCGGTCCACTTGACCATGGTTACCCTCGTAACACAAATTTTAGCCATATATTTATCATATAACTTTATATTATGTTTTGCATTTTCTTCGTTTCAAAACTTTGACTTTTAAAGACGGATCATTAGATATTATTAATATGCGTGTGTGTGTGTGTGTGTGTGTCAGTGTGTGTACATGTGTGTGTGAGTTTGTGTGTGTGTGTGTGTGTGTATGTGTGTGTGAGTGTGTGTGTGTGTGTGTGTGTATGTGCGTGTGTGTGTGTGTGTGTGCGTGTGTGTGCGAGTGTGTGAAAGAACAGACAATAATGATCAGACAGTATAAGACATCTATGTTTCTTGGATTTTGTAAGAAACATATGCTTCAAAATTCTATTCAAGATGTTTCTTGTGCAAAACAAGTTTTACTCATATTTATTTATCTGTTTAAAACACTAACTATGAACCAAATATTACACATAAATATTAATACTTTCAGCCAAATATATTTTTATATGACATGACTTTTGACAGTGGCATGGCCAGGCTTTAGAACTTTCAGATAACCTAAATCAAACGTCGTGTCTGATATGGGTCCGGGACATGCTTCCCGGAAAATGTTTGAAATATTGAATCTCTGCGATAGCATTTGCTGCAATCTGAGACTAATTTTCAACGTTTCTACCAATAATTTGCTTGCTTGATTCAGTTATTTGTTTGTATTTGCGCAACCCCATTCCACATAAAAATCGAATGGTCCGTCTCTAAGGAAGGCGTTAAAGGGGTTGGCGTTATTACATTAATGGCTTGTGAAAGTCCTACTTGGAACATGCAAATTGTTAGAACTTAACCCCCCTTGGCGCATGGCGTCCATTTGACCGAACAGTTGTCCTCTAGGGATGTGATATTCATTCATGATCTTCAAATTCAAAAGCGTTTCAATGCGTCCTTGACCGATAATTCATCTTCTCTATGGAATATTATTAATGTGACACAAAACCTACTCAAGTGATGTCAGTCACTGAATCGAGGAAGTGGGCGGTTAAGAACAAATGGGTTCCAAATGAATTTTAATTTAAACTACATTCAGTTTATTTAAATAAACACGAAAGTACGTCGCCCTTGGAATAGTGCATTTTCAAACCTGTCAGATGTGGTGGGATCAGAAGGCCGTTCAATTTGCAGTTTTGGGAGCAACAGAAAACCTGACACCGTTTTTGGTAAGTCACTGATTATTTGATTATGGATAAATCAACTCAAATATGAGGTTTTGTGTTTTTCCCGCTATAGTAAAAGGTTTGAGTTACCATTTCGATCGCTAGCCCATCGTCAGAGGCTTTACATGAATTAAATGTTTTATGCCGTGTAAGTGTTTATTTTGTGTACATTTTGTAGTATACAGAGCTCCATTTAAACCAGCGTATGCTGAGCTGGGCACCTCTATGTTGTTAATAAATATCTAAAAACGATCTGATAAATTGGTAATACAACGAACACTAATAGAGTTAAAAAGCTCCAGATCTTAAGCGAAACCACTAACGATCCAGAAGTAATTACAAGCTATATATCTTAGTACTCAGCGCGAAGGCTGTACATGTAATAGGGTTAGGAGTTCAGAAACGTAATCTGGCGCCAGGCTGAGGAGGGCTTTGTAAGTAAGACAGTACAAGAATATTGAAATCTGTTCGGGCTTTGACGGGGAACCAGAGAAGACGCTGGAGTACGGGGGTGATGGGGGCGTTCTTGTTCACACTTGTGACAAGCCTCGCAGTACTCAGCGTTTTGAACGCGTTGCAGCTTTGTCATTTATTTGTCAGGAAGCCCAACGAGTATAGACCTTTTCACCGTATCTTCTACAATCTTAAAAATGGGTCAAATATGAGAACAATTACAGCAAATGTATGGGAAATTGATCAACTTTGTTCATATATATATCTTGTTTGTTAATTATCGGACAACAACTTTCGCTAAACAGCGGCTGGCACTGACATCGTTTTGATTAAAATAAAGCTGTTTTACGTCACGGATCGAAAGTTATAAGGAATTTCATTTTGACTCAATTTGCTTATAAGCGTGTCGGATTAAAATGCAGAGATTTGTATAGAACTTATAATCTAGATATCTGTGGTTACAATTCGTCTTTCAACTTCAGTTTTTGAAATATTGATTGTAGACCAAGTATCTACTTGCAAAAATTTTCATTTTTCCCATCCGAAGAAATGAAGTGGAGTTATAGCGGATCAAAGTTGATAAATTTCCCATACATTTGCTGTAATTGTTCTCATATTTGCCCCATTTTCAAGATGGCGGAAGATACAGTGAAAAACTCAGCAGAAGTCCAACTTGGACGATATAAATGCATATACTAGTCTTAGAAGTTTCGAAGTGTTTCCAGATTCTACCAGTGTTTCTTAATTAAAGCCAAGAAAACTGATTAGTGATTTGCATAGTGTTGTTTGTCGACTTCCTCTCTGACCAGCAGCTGGTTTTGGTTGATCACCGTCATTTTTTATATGAACAAGTTCATAAGAACAACAGGGCTCAAGCTTGCCTAAACGTTAAGAGCAACGTTACAACAATCGAGGCTCGGATTCAAACTCGTATTTAAGAATGTAACTAGTTATCGAAGTTCTTGACACAGTAAAATACATAACTTGTCCAGAAACTAGCACAGATGTTGGGATACAAATATATTGTGTTTATACACGCGATGAATGCAGAGCGAGCGATATTTCAAAAAAGTCTCCAAGTCCCGGCCCGAAGATATTGTTGTCTGTTTATGTGTCGACAGAAGAACAATTTAAGACTCATATCGTATGGGCTGTCAAATTGCCAGCTCAGCAAAATACAGAGAGTTCTGAATGCCTCAGCTAGGTAAGCTTGTAACGCGCCTAGGTTTTTAAATAAAAATAAAGTTTCTAAATAAAATTATTATTAAAAATTATTTTATTGTTGTAAAAATTAGGAACAATGAAGCTCAGCCAGAATTGTACTGGTTCTTATAAAAAAAAAGGAGGCGTGTAATTTCACGGATCTTGTATGTAGGTTATTAGGCTTAATAGTTATAGAAAGCTTAAAATGACAAGAACCTTCCAAGTTGACACTGGTAATTTGTGAGAATCAATGTAGCGAAGCTCGTTCATTAATAAACTGAAAGTGTGTGTACTAGGTTTTTCTCCTCTCTTCCTTTGACGAGGTGATAGCGCGCAAAACGTCTGCTGCATCCTTTCACCTTCAAAATGAAAACATAAACACACCACCTTTCAGTAATTAAATTAACCCATCACTTGGCTTACTCGCCGACGCAGAAATCTAGTTCTTTCTATGAACTAGTACAGCAGATTTCGTTCAATTATAGATTGACTCCTATAGCGCCATGTTTCAATAATGCAGAGTACGTTTTGTATGACCTTTTCAACAAATCGCTAAATTAACACCACAGTCATGCCATTCTAATTTAAAGTACCATTAAGTTTGTTTCTCGTTTGTCTTTTTAGTTCAGTCTGTTCCTGTGGACATGAAATTCGAAATATTGAAACTGCAGTCTTAATTCTATCTTGACTTTCTGTTTCGAACTCTCAAAATGAAAAACAAATGGCAGCCAGCTGCCGCAAAATGTGTCATTTTAAGACAGAAACTTTTGAAAATAACTATGCTGCTCCGAATCAGCATTCAGTCAGGTGAATTATTAGCAAGAAATGCTTAACATTGACACAGCCTTTGTACTTGTCGACACTGTAAGTTATACGGTTTTTAATAAAAGTTTCGTAATCTAATGTGATTTGTTTAGAGTACTTAACAGCGGAAGGCTTAGCCTAAGATGTTTTGCAATTGGTATATAGGATTTTTAAAATGGAGCTCAATTGCAGAATTGCACACATTTTAGGAGTCCTACTGATGATCAGTTACTGTTTTAATATATGTATATAAGAATGTTTTGTTTGTCTATCTATAAAACTCACTTTAGCGTGGGCTGGTAATCGAGTGGTCGAGCGTTATTATGACTTAGCTGTTGCCTGCCTGACTTATAACCTATGAATCAGTCCGTGGACAGGAACGCGAGGCAGTGGTCTAGTCTCTCTCTCTGTCGGGGGACTTGAAAGAACCCACGCACTTATCGATAAGAGTATGCTAACGCCGGTGTTGTGGTCTGTCACTTCCTCTCTGTTCTTTAAGTAAGTGTATATGTATGGACCGTACAGCGACATCCTGCATGCGGCGCCTTCAATGTGTAATGCACATTTGAACATATTCCCATGGAAAGTGCGCAATATAAATGCAATGCTATTACCATATTAAAAATTTACATACCTTGATTTCATCGTGTTGTTGTGTGTTCTTTGCATTTTGACGGCACTTAACGAATTTTAACTATTCTTTTTACTATTATTATTTAGAACCAAATGCAAAGACAATGCCGAAAATGCAAAGAACACACAAGTTTACCTGCATGGCTGGGTTTTTCAAATGGTTGTTCCCAAGTGGCATAAAATCGATGCTCTAACAACCATTTTAAAGACATTTTGAAGCGCTACAGGGTGGTGAAAGTGTTCATAGACGTTAGATAGCAGTGACCTTTCAAAAACTCCAGCCAGATATATATATATACAGTGGCGAACTGAAAGTAATGTGGATAAATGAATATTTAATAATAATCGAAATAGTATTCGACCGCAATGTAACAGAATTAGATGACGCTGAATTTTGCGGATAGAATATTTTGGAATTTATATATTTTTACTAATCATCCGAGTTTTAACCGTTAAAAAGGCGTAATATGTCTATACAATTTTTTAAAAACGTTATCTAAAAGGAGAAAATATTATCATATACTCTAGACTACTATTCAAATGTAAATCGAACACTTTAGTCAAGCCACCCGTAGCTATACACAAAGGAAAGTTCCCATGAAGCTGAGAACACAAGGAATACTTAAAACGGTTTTCCAGGCATCTAGACTAGACGACTAGTAAGAAATATTAAGAAATAAAACGAAAATTAAGGATATTTCATAGCCTCGTGAAGATACGATTTTTCTTTTGGACTTCGAGCTTTGGTAATATTCCCACAAGCAAGCGAAGTAAACAAAAATGCTCCAAAAAGGTATTTTAATATATATGGAACTGAATATTTTTAAGTGATTCGGAAAATCTTAAGAAAACGTCGGATATCTTCGCAAAATGATCGAAAATGATCGAAAGTTTTCTGGTTCCGCCTGAAGGTTACAACGTGGCTGCGGCTGTTAAATGACTAGAGAGAACGCTAGAGAGGGAAAGTTGTTATTTACACATGTGTATTGGTACGATATCCAAATATATACTAGTTATGCAATGCTTTTGAGTGGGATACCGTGGAATATGCCACGCGTCACTTGTATTTTCCGTATACACACGAACGAGCTTTTCGGCGTGTGTATATACGAAGATAATACAAGTGACAAGTGGCATGATCCACGGTATCCCAAGAGAAAGCATTGCATAACTACCTTATACCACGCCTCAATAAAGCCACAAATTGTGCCAGACCAGACGATTGAATAAACATTTTAGCTTGTGTGCCGGTACGCACGTACGTACACTTAATGGCGGGAAACTAGCTCGCGCGCGCACGTCATGGCGGGAAAGCGGAGTGGAATACCCGGGAATGCTACTCACTGCATATTACCAGTTGCATACCGCAAATTATGCAACGGCTTTCCGGCCTTCTGATTGGTTGTGTTTTGTTTAGCATGGGATAAATGTGTATTATCACTTTTATTACATTCGTAAATCCTGGTAATTTATTGCCTAGTGAATAATAAATAGTATGACGCAATAATGACGCAACAGATGCAACTAAACTCATTCCTGGGAATTGGGCCAAAATTTGAGATCAGTATTATTCCATTTTTGTGTTTTTGTTTTTTAATAGCTTTTCTAGCAACAGACCAATGATAAAAAAGTGAAAAGGAGAAAAAAAAGAAAACTTAGGTAAATTAATGAAATATTTGCGGCCAAACGGACAAGTACACTTAAATCGCCTAAAAATAAGAACAAAATAAGAACAAACTAATGCTGAAATAAAACCTCATTCGAATCTTTTATGAGAGTTTAGTATAATGCTTAGTGAAAACATAGCCAATAAGAAAAAAATAAGAACATTTTGAACATGAAATTGTCAAAAATAACAACACTGAGCCAGAACAAATTTTTGCTGGTTCTTTTAAAATGAATATGAAATAGTCTACGAACAGGTCATGTGGTCTCGTGCTGACGGAACACTCGCTGGAATGGTAAACAAGCATAGACAATATACGAAAATAAAATAAAATAAATCTCTAATGATCTCTAACTGGCCATGCGCCAAGGGATAGCCAACGTCATGTACTGGGTGCTAAGCAACAGAAGATAAGCGTTCTCTAAGAAACGGCTTTAAATATTCAACGAACACTACCGCAATTTCATCCAAATATAGTTATCACTGAAAAACAATTAGACTCACAAACATATTGTTAAAGCAGATGACTATCACGATATTTTCAATTCAAATAAAATTCAAATTATATAAGCCGTTATAATATGTCATTTTAGCTCTGATACTGAAGAAGACTATTTTCGCTTGTCGTGATATCTGGCAGCCTTGCATTTAATGATTTATATAATATAATTTAATTTTGTAAATGCACACTTCGCGTGATCTCTGATGCACGTATTTCAACATCAAGAAATAACTACACACGGTTTATCTTCTTATATTGTGTAGTATTCTATATTTAAACGGTTTCGATAAATTTCCTCTGTTATCAAAGTTTCAACTTAAGCTAAAACTAAAAATTATCTTCTTACTGCATTTTGTGTTGTGTTATTTTTTTGAATAATTGTAATTTTTCTATTTTTTCGGCATGTGCTAGTACATTTTACCATCCCCTCCCCTCCCCTAAATCTGGTCATTAGGCATTTCTACGTGTGGAGGAAAGTACATTTAACTTCAATTTGAATATTATAACAAGTAAAAAGTGAAGTTGAAATAACTAATCGCTTTTGTGTGTATGCATGTCTCCTCTTTGTCTGCACGAAAGATGCATATCTTTTCTTAATGCAAAATATTTGTCATTTAAGGAAACGTAATTGTATGAGGCTGACGCACTAACAGTGAACCAGAACAGTCGCTCACAGCAAGCTAGAGAACGGTCCTTAGAATTATAACCGAACTAGAAGGCGTTTTAAAGGTGAGTGGTCTGAATTCTTCAGTAAGAGAAATGAGAATAGGTCACGGAGTAGTCGATGAATTACTAAACATACTGGCTATACCGATTGCATATTTGAACTAGCCAGGGTTGACCATCATGTGTTCAAATTTGTCTTCATAAATAAGCACTTCCTCTTCCACTGTACTTAGGTCGTTCATTACTCCTTGAGAACGTTTTATATTTGCATTTCTATGGTTCTTAGTATATTTTAATGGCCTTTCAGTGATAGCAAATGAGTTCAACTGACATTAGATCACGAAATATGTTTTTCAAGGTGATATTTCATCTTGATCTATAATATGATTTTGTCATAGACGGAAATATTTCGATTTCAGTTGTATGTTAATAATTAAAGCTAAAAACAAGAATTAATAGAAATACCGCGACTTCCTTCTTTGGTGTGATATTTTGAACGATTAATTCAAGTTTTACATATTAATATATTTAACATAAAGTCTGCAACTTCCTCTGTGGCTTTGGGCCAAGCGAGTAGAAAGTATCGACAATTATGAACACAAGTCGTTCTCAAGAGTCAAGTGGGTTAGGTTTTGACACTAGTGTACTTTTTTATAAATTCGTGATAAGTAATTAGTACCGATGACAAAATAATTTACACTGAGTTCTATTAAATCAGTTATACAACGAGCTTGACTTTTATATTAGTGATTAATCCACATGGCGAAGATTATCACTAATATAAAACGAAAGCGAATTGTATAGTTTTTTTCGTAAAAATGTTCATTCGCAAAAAAGAATAGTTACGATAAAAATATATAATTTTATTCTGAAACAAAATAAATTGTGCTTACTTGAAAGAGCTCGTTTTAAAAAACAGTTTGCTTTTAAAAGTGAAAATTGAAACATTTATAACTTTATGTTCATTCCACAATCGATATTAGTATAAATTAGCTGTGTTCTATTACAAATGGACGAATTTTATTGGGTCATTGATCGTTTAATATTAGGCTTAACGCGCGCGCTTTTATGTTCTTGAGCGGCAGAATGGAACAGCCATCTCCGGTTTCCATTACAAATTGTCAGATGTGTGAGAAGACACCACCTCTTCAGTTTTAAAAGAAGTTCACCAAACAAAAGCTCGAACACATATTCTGTGATACATGGAATTGCTGGAAAAACTGAAAACAATATCAGAATATTAAATACACTTTTTCTATCCATACTAAAGACGTTAAAGGAACCATTACATATGACATTACTAAAAAGAAATGACTATCTACGACCCTTAAACCGTATTTTGAAACTATTATAATGATATGTAGTCTGAGTGGAACAAGTGTATTTTATTTCGAGTCCGGAAGACGAAATTTGAATAAATTCTTCAAACTCTGTTGAACCCGGATTTGAAATAGGAAAGCTTAGTAGCTTGATCTAGTGACTGCCATGCCTTCTGGATCGCTGACCCAAATCCGTTGTACAAATTGCTAGTTATAACCCCAATCTAGTGTCTGTCATGCCTTCTGGATCACTGATCCAAATCCGTTGTACAAATTGCTAGTTATAACCCCGATCTAGTGTCTGTCATGCCTGTTAGATCGCTGATCCAAATCCGTTTTACAAACTGCTAGTTATAACACCAATCTAGTGACTGCCATGCCTTCTGGATCGCTGATCCAAATCCGTTGTACAAATTGCTAGTTATAACCCCAATCTAGTGTCTGTCATGCCTTCTGGATCGCTGATCCAAATCCGTTGTACAAATTGCTAGTTATAACCCCAATCTAGTGTCTGTCATGCCTTCTGGATCGCTGATCCAAACCCGTTTTACAAACTGCTAGTTATAACACCAATCTAGTGTCTGTCATGCCTGTTGGATCGCTGATCCAAATCTGAAATCACTTGTACAATATTAGCTATAACCCGTACTGATAGTTTTTTTAAAAGCCTCATCAAAATGGCTAGAAATGTATCTAAAGCCACCCAATGCGAATAAAGTTATCAACTTAGGCTGGCCCTGCGAGCACTGTTTATTTTATGCTAAAATGTGTTGCTTGAAACACCATAAGTATGATTTTCTTAAAAACTGAAAACGTTTTGGCGGCTGCCTAGGCTAAAGCTTTCCCATCCCCTCCTCCCCTTAGTTCCCAGTATCCCCATCGCTTCACTGCGGCGCTCTTAGGACCTCTTAGCATATCGTAAAATCCCATAGTTAATCTCTCCGCGGTTATAAGCCCGCCCCCTCCCCCCATATATAAGCCTATCTACCTGCAAACATAAATAACATTCTGGTTATAAGCCAACCCCCCTGGATATAAGCCATCCCCTTTCCCTTGTAATGTACGCCGGTTAAAAGTGGCCTCGATATCCACCCCTTTCTATTCAATGTTCCTCGTTTCCTTATAAATACCACAATTTTAAATCGAAAGCTAGGAAGCTATAAAATGATAACTGATAACTGTAATCATACTACAGAATGAGATACCAACAGCATTACAGGCATTTCTATCACAAAGCTCATTTCAACTGTTCATTTAAAATTTTAAACAGCGCTATATGTCACGGTATGTTCGTTTTAATTTATTTCAAAGATAATGTCTGTTCGTTCAAAAACGTTTTTTATACCGCTTATAAGCCTCCCCGGACGTTCACAGGTGATACCTAAAACAGTACTTTAACATGGGAATTTACGGCTGTAGAGAAGTCGATCAGTTGGAAGCGTTTGATAAAGCTCAGCACTTAGTAGTTTTGTTTGAACAAGCCGCGCACATTTATGGCCTGAATACCGGACTCATGTGATCAACAAAAGGTTCATAGCTGAATGGCGAATAAGGATATACACTGATTCAGATAGCGATAGTTTCTTTCACCCATTCTGCAGGCATTAACATGAAGCGCATTTGTGCATGACAGCTGATAGGAAGTTTAAGATATCTTTTTTACAAATAAATGATAACAGCTGTTTCAGGAATCAGGAGAGTTGAATAGGGCTTCTTGCTGGAGGTGTTTCTCCATATGGGATATAGCACGTCGCAAGTAAGGTTTCCTTTGGGACCCAAAGCTGGCTTAAGTGGCGCCAAAATTACGCAAAGTCGCCTTAAGTCGCACAAAGTTGCATAAAGTCGGCTATAAGTCGCGCAAAGTCTCAAAAGTTATCTGGAAAATTTAGATTAAGTCACCTTTTAAAATCAATTCAAGTCGCACAAAGTTGCGACACTTGTCTGTCAAGTTTTGTCCGAGTCGCCTCAAATCGCTTAAAGTCGTACAACGCACAAAGTCGCGACAGTTGTCTGGCAAATACATTTAGTCCAAGTCGCCTTAAATCGCCTAAAGTCGCACAAAGTTATGTCATGGGTTGCTTGAGACCCAACGCAAATTCTTTACAATTGTTTTTTCGTTTGCTACGTTTCGGCAATCGCCTCCAAAACAGTAGGTACGTAAACAAACAAACAAACAAGGAAAGAAAGAAAGAAACAAACAAACAAACAAACACACACACATACACACAAACATACCCACACACAAACAAACAAACAAACAAACAAACAAACAAACAAACACACACACACAAACACAAACAAAAACAAAAAAGCAAACAAACAAACAAACAAAAAAAACCAACCAGCTAACCAACCAACCAATCAACCAACCAAACAAACAAACAAACAAACAAACATACAGACAGACAGACACACACACACATATATACATACATACACACATACACACATACATACACACACACATACATACATACATACATACA
>JANUFV010178418.1:0-7500 GCA_024757865.1 Epizoanthus scotinus | reverse complement strand
CAAGATTTGTCCAGACTGATTTTCAATTCTAGAAGAATCTAGAATCATATAATATAATGATAATTTCTGTATAAAGCGCGGCTTATTTCTGTTTCTTAAGTTCATTACCTGGAGGTGAAATGGGGAGGGGGTGTAACTATAGGTTAATGGGTTTAATTTCGGGTGACCTTGTGTTCCAAAGAGCTGTTGCGTGTGAAATCTTAGAGCTTGTTTTCGAGCGACGGGCGGTGGTTAATCATCCGAAAGGTTTTTTTTAAATGTGTCTATCACAGGCAGCCTAAGCTGTAAGATTGTTGGGCTGCCTGTGTATTTGCTAGAGGCCGTTAATAAAGCTCAATAGTTACAGTACGACTAGCCAGCCCCAAGTATCGATGTCCTCAAGAACACAAACTAGAATCCTTTGTTTGGAATTATAATATAAACTCGCCACCTTGCACACCAAGACATATCGCCAGAAGGCAATCCAGGCAAACATATAAAGCTGTTCCCCGACTCCATTTGTTTCTGAACTTCGGCCGAATACCAAATTGTAAACATATCCTTCATAAAGCGCTTTGCATCTCCATTTTTATATACGTCACTAAATTTCGCGTCTTTAATTTTCGCAGCTTTTTTTCGCGAGACTTTAATTTCGCGAAATTTTTTAAATCGCGAAAATCGCGAAAATTTAGTCTCGCGAAAATTAAGTGATAATAAGGTAGTAAATCTGTGACCTCACTTGTCCAGGGCACTGAGTCCAGGCAGGACTAGCTTATTCGCAGAACATTTCTACACCCCTGATTAAGAGAAAGTAAAAAACTCGTTATACCAAGGCCTCGAACTGACGTACTCAAAAAGCCAATCAGTTACAGGCCACCAACACTATGGAACAACATGGACGACTCTGTAACCACCGTCAGTAATTTTACCGCCTTAAGAAATTAGTAAAGAGAGAACAACTTATTTTGCCATTACCATACTGTACGAGAAGTAATGATTTTATATAATTTTAGCCACTAGTTAGTAATTCAGTTCTATGATCTTTAAATACTATTGTAATTTCTTTAGTATCTATTCCGAGCTATTCCATTCCATTTTAAGAATCCCCCCCCTCCCCCTCCCCCTTTATGTAACACACGACCACATCAGCTAGCTGTATCTAATAGTGTATAGCCGCCATATTTTAAACTGTGGATATATACATAACAACTATTAGTCCAGATGTCACAATTCACGATAGTCTATCGTCGCCATGAATTGGTGAGCATGCCGAAATCTTGGCAATTGTCTTTGGTGCTTCGCTGTGTAGAGTGTAGCACATAACATAACATAACAAACTGATTGTGTCCTGTTATTGGTTAGGTTCAGAATGGTGCCGGACCCATTGCTTTGCAATTGTTATTCAGGTTTTTGTTAATACACACAGAAATATAGAACTCTTGGAAATGTTTCGAGAGCTTAAGAGACAGCGAAAATATAATTAATAGTTCAATTAATGTCTCGCAATTCAGTAAACAACCAGCTTGCAAGCACGAAGCTAAAACAGACCGTACGTGGACTAGCTTTGTACTAACAATGCAGCATACCGTTAATCTTTATCTTGTGTTTTTGACAGCCACGTCTTCCTGCATTCCCCCCCGACTTCGCGCCATTCCTGAGTGTTTCTCGTCCAAAACGAATACAAAATCGATCTCCATCGTATCGCCATTTTGAATGCACCGCCTCGAGAATTGCCTCGAGTCTATGATAGACGCTCCCAGGCTCACGCGGCGGACTGAAAATTCAGAATGAGTAAGCCTGGGACCGTCTTTTTGCAAGTCCTTCATTTGTTGTTGTTGTTGTTGTTGTTGATTTCCAAAATTTTCAAAGAAGTTTCTGTTTTATGCCGGAGTCTACTCTGAGTTAAGACGATTTCCCTTACAAGATGCTAAGTTCTAATACAACTGCGCTAAGCGACAGGGCAGAAAAAACAGTTCCTGTTCTCTCGTAAAAAGGACTTGATCGGTATTTTTGAAAACTCAGAAATTTGCATACAAGTTGCTTTTGATCCAAAAAACATAATATCGAATACGAAAAAAGTTTGGGAGAGGTGATATTTTTATAAGTAGAAAAGCTAACATTTTCATCAATATCTCCGAGTGCCTGTACAGTCATTTGGGAAGGCCTTTGTCACGAATTTTGTATCACCATACCAGAAAGTAAAACGCTTACACATACAGGTTTGACGTACTATTGTCAGTTAATGAAAAGTTAATGAAAAAGCCGCCTTGAGGGTTTTCCGCCATATCGCGCTAAGCATGTTTGATAGCCGGCTTGTATTTACAGCAAGGACATACACAATATGTATAAAGTATCGAAAAAACGGTATCGATACAGGCATTTTTCAAAAATTGTGCTAACATTTAGTCACTGAAATCCCAATTTTATAATTTCATCTGTAAACACTTTGATATGCGGGCCAACTTAGCCCGGGGTTGTTCTTTGTTTCTTCTTGATTTCTTGGGACATTTGAGCCTCGATGTTATTGTAAAGTTTGTTCTTAAAATAAAAAGAAAATATTGGAAACGCGTGTATTAAGGCACCCTGACCGATCAAATATCAAAAATCAAATATGTTTGGGATAACATGCGATACTATAGCATTTCCAAATCGCAACTAATGGGAAACCCAACTGTATAGACGGATTCAAAAGGTCAACTGACTTCACCATTTGCCATTTAAAAATCCATTTAATTCTGTTCATGGCCATCTTCTTTGTATTATCATGTTGTTATCACTATAAGGCCACCCAAATAGCATTTAAACACAACATAAGGACGCCATGTGTTCAGCTATAGAAAGAGAAACCTCGCGCGCTATGTAATTGTAAGGACTACTATGGAACCCAAAGTCGCCTTAAATTAAGTCGCACAAAGTCGCCATAGTTTTCTGGTACATTTTGTTTAAGTCGCTTTAAGTCGCCTTAAGTCGCACAAAAGTCGCCTAAGTCGCACAAAATCGCACAGTTTTCTGGTGAATTTTGCTTAAGTCGCCTTAAATCGCACAAAGTCGCACAAAGTTGCAACGACTTTGGGTCCCAGAGTAGGCCTATGGTTATAGGACTGAGTGGAGTCCAATTCTGGCTGTAACCATATAGTCCGGCAGAATAGCGAAATAATTGTTCAGTTTGTGGTAAAAGCACCAAATTTGGCAGAGTAATAGCTTATGGCATACTGATCAACATTGGATATGGACCCCATCGAAATCTATCCCATAATTCCAATTACAGGAGGTTTCAGCTTCATTTGCGCATGGAAAACGGTTTTAACACCTGAAAACATGAAGAACAATGTAAAGCAATGTAAAGCAAACGGTTTTTAGGTTAAGGAGGGTCACGTGATGTCGCAGCATGGAAACGAAGCTGGCACAGTATATTCCAAATATCAGCTTCATTTGCGTATGGAAAACGGTTAACCCTTTCAGCCCCAAGATAATTAGCAACATCTATCCTCTCCTAACAATGTCAATACAAAAGACAGTAGTTTGGTACTGAGAATAAAAAAACTGATGATAAACAGCTAATTTTTGAAGATGAACTGACAAATTCTCCCAACATGTTTATAAAAAATGTATAGAGACTAGTAAGGAGAATTTAACAATATGTCATTTGGCGTGTTTGGGGCTGTAAGGGTTTTAAAAGACCTGACTCTAGAATTGTTTTATTTATGACTGTCTAGTCATCTAACAACGTAAAGAATGACAAATGTAATGCAATAGGCGAAAGTGGATCATATAACCTGAAACATTACCAGCGAACAATACTAATGTCTTACCACATGCACAGGGGACCCACACATTTGCTATAAATATAGTGTGCAGATATAAATGTTACTACCTGCCTGTTGTCGATGTCGTCTCTTTTCTTTCGATAATCTATGAGAAACTGCGAGAAAGCGACCGATTTTTATCATGGAACAAATCAATCTCTTGAGTCTCGTGTTTCAAGTTCACTTGATTGGCTTGCGTATAATTGGATTAAGTTTTGAATTATTTTAATCAGAGTTTAATAAACGGTAAAGAGTATTTGGATATATTAATTGAAACACGAGACTCAAGAGATTGAGTTGTTCCCAGATTCCCGGTGGCTTTAAGGTCAGTAGCGCCTGTCACGTATATCGTATGACGAGCCATCTCGATCAATAAACAGACGGCGCTCGCATAAAAATCGGTCTCTTTTTCGCAGTTTCTCGTAGACGACAACAGACAGGTAGTAACATTATCTGCAAACTATCTTTAATAATGAACAAACGTGTGGGTCCCCAGTGGTCTTACTATGAAGTTTCAGCGCGAGTCCAATTGTTTATCCCAAGTATGATTACATCATTACTACGGCGACAAGACACTTATTAGGAGGTGGTACAATTATATAAGCTAATTTACTTTATTTTTTGTATATACTTTTATTAATACACATGTGTCTCTTTTTCAGGAATATTTGATGAATACTATATAAAACAGTCCCTTATTAGTCCAACATATCAAGACCAACTACCAGAAGATGTCCGGGAGGAATGGAGAACACAGCACGAGGAATCTGTGAACACCTCACTTCACAACTTTGCGGTGGACTACATCGGGAAACCAATACACAAACTGTTGAGGTAATTACTGGACTGGGATTCGTGTGACTAGGGAAAGGGAGGGGGGGTGAATGGACTGGGATTCGTATGACTAGGGAAGAGGGGGTGAAAAGGTTTGCGGATCAGTGGATTTGGCCAAAAATCGCGTTCAGATCACGGATTCCAGCGATAATTTCGGCGATCTACAGATCGTTTCACTGCAACGGATTCGGAGTTTAGCCAAAAACTTCCTGCGGATCTGCAGATTTGACACTGAAGATGTAGCGGATCGGCGGATATAAGCCCCCAATTTCACCCCGCCCCGACTAGAGATTTTAAAATCAATCCATATTAAACGATGACAATGTTTCTACAAATCATAACAAAAATAGTACTATCCTACGAGCCAAAAAGGTTTTTTCAGTGCCAAATCCGCCGATCCGCAACATGTGGATCCGCCGAAAGTATAGATAAAATCCTTACCCCGCAGGATATTTTTTGGCTAAATTCCGAATCCGTCGCAGTGAAACGATAAGTAAGGAACTTTACGCCGAACTTTTCTATTTTCCTTAAATTTGGCAACGGATTCCTTTATTGTTTTTGATAAAAAATAAATATTTTGACACGAAGTATTTTGCGCACTAGACGTGAGGCGGCCGATTTGCCAGACTATGTTCTCCATTCCAGTTTTATCCTCAAAAGTTGGCTTTTGTGAAAATTGTTTGCATTATTGGTTCAGAATAAAAACTTGCGCTGCAATGGGCTTCGACCATGTCTGTCAAAACAAGTTGATGTTCCAAGAAATTGCGCAACCAAAACAAGAACAAACCCGAAAAAAGGTCGATTTGGATCCGAACAGAAGCTTCCTATAAAATTTAGGAAGCCAACAAAAAATATCAAAATTCGTCTTTTAAGTTGGTTTCGGCATTGAAAAAAGGCGTTGGCTTTCTTGAAGGACATTCTTTCGTAATGGACATACCTGGAACATGGGAATTGTAAATACTTAATTAACCACCACTGGAAAGACCACTTATGATTTGCCCTCTCACATAACTGGGTCAGTAGCACACGAAGAATGAAATCTACCGACATTTACTTACTCGCTTCTTTTCACAGATTTCTTGGAAGCGAATACGCACAGCACTGTATTCCCAGTGATATGTCCAGCGGATTCGCCTCACTTCCGCTCTCTTATGTCTACATCAATGGAACCGCTGACCCACGCAGACGAGCATCGGGGACTCTTCCTTCAGGCGACAAACTCGACGGGAAGGAAGCATACAAGCAGTTTCTATCATACTTTACCAGTATCGACACGACTCCGGAAGAAGTTTACAAGACTGGGCAAAAAGTTCTTGATGAGTTTTTCCCAAAAGTAAGCACTAAACGTTTATATGTTAAAAGGAAAACGTGTTTCTCTATTCAATGCCTCGTCCCAGCCGTTTACTTTCCAGTTAGCGGTCAGCGCCGCATTTAGGCGCGCGGGGTTTGATGCTCTCCCTTCCCAGAAGCCACTAGCGCGTGCGCCTGACTCCGCCCTTCCATGCACTTGCCGGCTTTGGTTTATAGAAGCCTGGCGACGAGGCAGTCTTATCCGGGTTTTCAAGTTTTATTAAGCATAGATAAACAAGGAAAACCAACTGGTGTTGTATGGTACGTAGCGACTAGCGCCCTGGCCTGAGTTGCTCAAAAGTCGGTTATCGTTAACCAATGGTTAAGCCAAATTTTATATTTGAATTTTTCGTCTTGTAATATGTAATTCAAAATACTATTAAGATATTCCTCAGGAACACGATTATGTAACCCCAAAAGCCCAAACCAGTCTAGAAGGCAGTAAACGCAATCACGAGATAAGCGACTTTCGAGTAACCGGGTCCTGGTGGTGGTTAGAGTTTTGAAATGGAGACAAACAATATGAGGGTTGGATTCTGACAGGCTGCTGGCACTTAGTATAGCCTTCGGTACAAGACACGTGACGTGTACGTGTCAGTACTTTCACATTGCCTCTTGTTATCTGGGTGGTAAATTGAAATGGGTACCAGGGAAACTGAATTGTTGGGGTGTAAGAATTTGTAAATGTGTACGTGTAAGTGTACGTGTACGTATACGTGAACATGTATGTTACGTGTAGTACGTGTACGTGTGTTATAAAGAGCTGTCAACATGTCACAAAATACTGAGGCGGGAGGGGAGATAGGTGCGTACATTACTGCATATGTCATTACACAATGGAGCGTGGCGCTGCAATTTGGCTAAAAAGCATATCTTCCAGGGACCCTTACAATCTAAAACTTCTCTGAATTCACCAAGTAACATTTACCATAAAATAGGCGCACACCCATCTCCAAAGCAAGTGAACTGGTAAGATAAAAAGATAACTGCTAACGCCGATATTGACGCAAAATATTTCTCGTTGTCTAGATATTACAGATAGCACGCGAAGTTACAAACGAAACCAACAACGCCACTGCCAAGGAACTGTTTCTACAGAGGCTGGACGCGCCTGATATGTACTATGGAGGTGCTATACCAGCTAGAGAGTCGGGCGAGAACGCATTCAAGAAATGCAGCTCAGAAGCGAGTGCAAAAAAGTACTGTCCGGCTCGCTGGGCGGCCATGCAGGAGTGGTTCGGTGAAATATATCAGGTACACTCATGACAGAAAATATATCAGGTACAGTCACGACAGGGAACATATCAGGTACAGTTATGACAGGAAATATATCAGGTACAGTCATGACAGGAAATATATCAGGTACAATCATGACAGGAAATATATCAGGTACAGTCATGACAGGAAATATATCAGGTACAGTCATGATAGAAAATATATCAGGTACAGTCATCACAGGGAATATATCAGGTACAGTCATGACAGGAAATATATCAGGTACAGTCATGACAGGAAATATATCAGGTACAGT
>JANUFV010178307.1:0-12840 GCA_024757865.1 Epizoanthus scotinus | reverse complement strand
GGTGGGCCACCAAAAATGCTTTCACGATAGTTTTGATTTTTCCAGCCCACCCCCCTGTACTTTATGACAAGTCCCTATGAACACTTACAAGTTTAGAAGTGCAATTGTGATATAACTGTCACCATGTCACCCCCATTAATATGGCCTAAATATAGCCACCCTGTTAATATGGCAAATTGTTATGGCACTTTGGTAGGGTTCAACTGTGATTTACTACACAACTACACATTACTTATTTTAACCCATAACTTATGTCATGGGTGGAAAATATATATCTATAATATTTATATTACTAGTTGTAACATCCCCATATAATATGCATAATATGTAACATATAGCGAGTATAAGTATTCAGTTACACGATTGTGAAGGGATAATAATAATTTTTACCTTCGAAGATTTTCCAACACTACTTTCAAAATGGGGGAGGGTCATACATTTTTGTGCAGGCAAAAAAGGGATTTTGTGAGAAATGTTATTAAAAACTGGGGGGGTCAGTAAACTGATTAAACAAATGAAAATCTATTTGCACCAGATCCCCCCCCCCTCTAATTATTAATGGCTGGTCCCTAATTTATTGTTAGATAATCAGCTGATACAAATTGTTATAACAAAGATCACAGTTATTTAAGTTAGTTATACATAGTACAGGCAAATCTAATAAATAATGTCTGCAGTATGTTTGCCAATTTGTTGCCACTGCACAGTTTAATACAAATATTTAACTATACACATGTATAGTGATTACATACCATAATATAGCTGGCTTGAACATGTCGATCAGTCTAATAATTCACTCTCCAGCTCATATTATATGTTTTCATTTTATTTTTTGTCTCTTTTACTTTCCTCCTGAAAGATGATAAAGAAAATTAAAGATTGGGATAAACAATCCATTCCCTGCCGACAAGTGCAGGATCATGTATAACACGAACGTTACCGGCTCTGAGGAACATATTTTCCTGTAGTACTCAATGTTTGCGTATGCAAGGGGAAACAAAACAAATTGTCACTAGCTCTAGCCCAACTGGGTATACATGTATTGTGTTCTTGGAAATTCCACACAAGTATATACTTATTTAACATTTAATTAGGCCATATTTTTTTTAATTTTTAGGTTTATGGATTCTCCTCACCTAAATTTCCAGAGTTTGGAAAAAATATATATATATATATTTTTCATTAATTTTCTTCATTATTTATTGTCCAATGGAATTTTTTGAAAAACCCATAAAGTTTTCATTTCAGATCAATTGGGTTTTATCTCTCAATTGCTCAATTGACATGTTAAATAGATTTCCTTTAGTATCTGAATTTTGAACTTTGGACTGTTTGTTATTTTTTAATCCTCTGTTGACTATGGGCAAAGTAATTTTTAGAAAAACCTTTTAGTTGCACTTTAAGAATCCAAGAGTCATTAATAATAATTTTACTGCATTCTTTTCCATCTTTATTTCGTGCTATGGTGTATGTTATATATCAGATGGTGATCCAGTTTAGTCAATCATCACACACGCAGTTTGGTTTCTTGGCACACATGCACTGCAGCCAATAGTATGCATGTCATCTGATCAGGTGTATAGTATTTTAGTTTAAAAATACAAATCGTAATTGTGTAGAAATTCAGTGGCCATTGAATGGTATACATGTATAATTAGGCTTTGTGTTTCAATAATTTATTAGCCAAATATTTTCTCTCAAACATTTATTAGTCAAATATTTTCTCTCAAATAATTTATGGCTCTATTAAAGTTGGATTAAATCTCTTGTTCTTCAAATGCTAACAACTCTGACATGTAAATGTACGGGTATTATCTTTCAACACAGTTACTTTGACTACAGCCTACATGTAGATCACACATCACCTTGAATTTCTGTTATAATAATAACTTCAGTAAGCAGTACCACTAATTATAAATTGAAAGAATGCTTACATACCTAGGTATAACTAGGGAATTTTTTTATTGTAATTATAATGTAGAAGCAATATTTCAATTCCTAGCAATAATTTTAAATCAGTTTACATTTTTATCTGTAAATATATATTCTATACATGACCACACAAGCTGTGAGCTTTGAATTGTATCATGTTTAAATAGAAGTCATCTAACTACAGTATCTATGAACTATTAATTAACTCAGTCTCCTCATTACTTATAAAACAGGATGCAGAGTATCAATGATAAAAGCTAGAGCACTTAGTAACCTGCTGATGGTCAAGTGGACCGAAAACGTTTGTTTTTATCCTTATAACTTAATATTTTTAGCCATAATTATATTTATCATATAGTAATAATAAATATTCTAAACTTCACAACTTCTAGTTTCCAAACAAATTTGTGAAATCAAACTTTAACTTGACCTTAATTCAAAGTAAAATTCCCCAGTACTAATAAACAATACTATTTTTCTATATCATTACATGTCGGGTCACTACATGTAAAGATGAGAATTTCTATACTTCAGCAGTTGGCGATACAAGTACCTTGACCTAGTCAGTAATTTCCGCTCTTCCTAAATAATTATTGATTGCTTGTGAGAATTATAGGCTTCCAAGGTGGAGTGAAAATTACTGGTTATCTCTAAACAAAAGAGCTCACAGTCAAACGAAATTTTGAGATGTGGCTGATTTATGTTATTTATTTTTATTTAAAAGCTTTCATAAGGCTTACCGAATACATGGTTACAAATTATATACATACAAACAATTAATCACAACAAAAACATACATAAAAAGCAAGGTAAGAGTGATGTGGGGCGAGCGAATGGATACTAGGTCCCAACAAGGCAAACTCTTCTTGAAACACAAATACAATTATTATAGAGAATGCACATTAAAATAATAGTTTAACAACAAAATACATTTGTCGATCTACAGTGAGGATACACTGTCTTCCATGTCCGTACTCTTTCAGGATCAAAATCAGTGTCCAGATCCTGAGACTAACCCACCATGCATCTGCGCTGTAGTTAATTTTAATATCAGATTGATAATAATATAATTTTATAATTTAATAATTTATGTAATATAGAGTTTACAAATTAATTTTATCCAGTCACTGATATTTCTCCCACACCAATAACTTGTTCGCTGTGCATTCACATTCACCAGTTAACCATGAAGTACAATAAGATGTATTTTAGCAATCATACATGTAAAACAAAAAGAGCTGAAAAGTAACAAATTAAATATTATTTCAACATTACCATATTATATTGACTATCTTGAGAAAATATTATCCTCCTCATCAGCGTCGAGTGCCTCGAGCAACCAGTCAACCTGATGGCCAGAACCACCATTTCTCTCTCTACCATGCTGAAACAACAACTTCTTTCTATTTTCCTTCAAACCACCTTGCATACTCAGGATGCAATGCAACATACCAAACAGGATGCAATACATGCCGCACACACCAGCTGCGCAACGGAACACAACCACTGGGCCATACAGTTGATACAACATTGAAACCCCTACACCGCCCAGGCCTATTCCAAAGAACTTATACACCATCACAAAAAGAGTCTGCATTGTTTTTTCCATTCCATGTGGGGCTGAAACAGCAGCGTATGATCCACAAGCATGCCACATAGCAGTTTGAGAGAGTCCGTGCAGCAGTTGGATTGGAATTATTAGCCATGCATCTTTGATATAGGAAAAATATAAGAAACGGCCTCCATAAGCAAGCAGCGACAGGAACATTATCCATTCTTGTCCAAGCCATCGTATCAGATACGGAGCCAAAACATGCATGACAAGTTCCGAAAATCCAGTAGTTATTAGAATAAGTCCCATGACAATGGTTGATGTCTTAATATCCTGCAAGTACCACATTATAAAGTTGCTGTGCAAAGATTCTGCGACACCTATCACCCAGAGGATCAAAAGAAAACTCAAGATAGGGATATCACAGCAAAGGAACTTACAAGTACTACCAAAATGAAGCTGTCCAGGTGCCTTGAGGTCATAGGTTTGAAACAATGCTGCAAAGATAAATGATGCAGCACCAAAGAAAGAAAAAATATAGAAATGTAAGTAAAATGCATTCTTTAGTCCGAGGGAGCATCCGTACTGTCCAATCACCACAGTGATTGCCCCTGCGCCGACCATGAAGCCAAATGAACCCCATGCTCTGTTTGCTGCCATGCTGCTTCCTCGGCTCCACTGCATAATGTCTGATGCAAGACTGTCACCAAGGCTCTTGATTGGTGAAGAAAGAAACTCGGTAACAAGGATTAAAATCAGCAAAAGTTTAAAGGTTTGATCCATGCGAAAGCCAATGAATTTATACCAGAAGTCACCCGTGATGAGCTGCATTTGTCTTGATCTAGTGACAGTAGTGGTAGTCACGTGAACGCTTGTTTGTTGTGACGGTGTGGGCCCCTTTAAACTTGATGAATGGTTGAGTTCCCTTGCATCATTTTTCGACCTCAGATCCTGGATTCCTCTGCGAGATCGAGCGTGCTCTGAAAAGCTTGGAAGGAATCCATTGGCTTGGACATTGTGCGAGGAATTTCTTATTTGAAGTATTTGCTTGTGATCGTCGGAAGTTTTGATTTGATTTCCAACCAATACAGTATCAGCGTGGTCATTTGGTTCCTTGCTCGTGCGAGAATTCTGCCCAGGTCCACCCGCACGTGTTTTGGTGAAGAAAAAAACTGATGTGTTTGACGAGCGATTCCGTCCATAAATGTGAGTTTCTTGCTTTAAGGATCCTGCAGGATTATCATTGTGTTTTGTCTTGCACAAGTATGTTCCAAACTTGTTATCGTCCTTCTTCACGAGTCCAAGAGACACGTGTAAAATAGTTCCCGCGATTACCATCAACAGCAATAAACATTTTCGTTTATCTATTCTTTCTGCGCTCATACACCATATCGGAGTGCTCCAAAACGAGATGAAGCCTCTTCCTGCTCCAAGCAGTCCTGACTGGAACGCTGTTAGTCCAAGGAAACGATAGTAAACTGGCAGGAACGGAACCAAACTCGCAAAACTCGCTGTATAAAACAAGTTGAAGAATTTTGGCGCCAGCAAAGAACGGTTGATTAGCGAAGATGGTCGGTGTGTTTGCCATTCCCCCATACTAACTTGTGTGTTTCTTTTACAGTTTTAAAACAAAATACGTACTGCGTAAATGAATTATGGAGCAGCCACGTCAACAATGTTAATAGCTCCTTCGGTCGTATAATTTATGGGAATCAGCTGAGCACCAGGAAAGATGAATACACTTGGAACAAAAGATCCTATAAAAGGCGGCATTCAATTTGAATTTTTAATGACGTATTACCTCGGCCCAGTCTCTTAATCTTCAGTTTCACAACTTCGTCCCCAGTCTCTTCCTTCTCTGACACGCGGGATCGGACACATTCTTTTGTAGAACTACAACTACCCCGCCGACGGTTACCACCTCAATTCATATTCACAGAGAATAAGATATTAAAGAAACCTTTCGAGTACCAAACGGTCAGGAGCCGTTACCAAGACAATAGGTTGTCAAATTCCTGAATTTTCATATTTTTACCTACTTTCGATTTCCAATTGATTCATATTTTTATCGTATTTTTGACTGAGAAATTATAAATAAATGGTAATAGTTATTCTTATTCAGTCAAATTTAGTGACTTCGAACAGGCGAACACAGCAAAAGTCATTGCAGAGGTAGCCACAGGCAACCCAAGCTTGGAAATAGTAGAAGGGGGTCAGTAGTGTCAGTAGTCGGGGTGAAATATGTTCAGATTTATAAGAATTTGTATGACCTTCTCAAGAATCATAAAATGTATTTTAACTAAATTTTGTGTATTTTTATTTTTGTTGCCCAACAATGGGGCCGTGGGTGGGCTATACATACTAATTTTGAGGAAGTCTAAAGTTTAGTGACATCAAACCAACGATCACACCGAAACCAGCCTTTCGAAATTCTTTGATTTTTATCACCCACCTACCCCCTGTACTCTATCCCTTTGCTAACATATGAAAGTTTAGGGCATGTTTTTGTTTGTAATAATGATTTTGAAATCATGCTTGCTGTCTGTGATAATATTGTAGAACCAGATTCTGTAAACGGAACTGCAACAAGGTTATCGATACGCTGACCATTATCTCAGGGTAACATGAGCATTATTTGAGAATTAAATATTACATTTATATGCTAATGCCAAAACAAAACCTGAATAGGGTACATATTTGAGTTGAAACTGACACTAGATATATATTTTAACAACACCTCAATTCATGATGAAAAATTGACTTTCATGATAATTGTTTGGAAATGTTGCGGACAGACTAACACGGTGGACTGAATACCTGTTAGCTAGGGTAACAGGGAGGCCATCGATGTCCATAAATGTACATACTAATAAAGTTCCGATTGTTTTCCTGTTTACTAACCATTTTCCTATTTTTGTGATCCTGAAATTCATATTTTTTTATTCATTTTCAGCAACCCTGAAACAAGAAAAACGTCGAACGAGTCCAAAATGCAGGCTGGAGGTCACAACATCCTGAACAGGCTTGAAAGTCGGAGGCCTATAACCAAGATCAGTTTATGGTATGTGCCAAACGGCAAGTTCTTATTATTACGGCTATGTTAGGGTCTAAACCTCAGTACATATTTTAAATAATAATAATAATAAAATCAGTAATAAAATAGTGTCCGAAAATAGAACCGTCTAAAAATGTTTTGCGTCCGAAATGCTTACAGAGAGAACTTAAGAGAACTTTCTCGGGCGCCGCCATTACACGTACATATCCAAGGCCAATACACTGACACGATATAGCTAGAATTCGGATAAAACTTTGCTCATATGTAGCTCTTTTTATTACTGGAAAGGAAAACTCGGTTTTCTTTCATGTAAGAAAAACACACATGAACTGGAACCAGAAGATCTTTTTGAAGATCTTGTCTAGATCATTGAGCCGTTTTGATCTTAAAAGTTTCCCTCATGGACTGCACTATAGTTAAGACACTTGGATTGAGACAAGCCTGCTTGAATTTGTGTTATTTCCTCGTTAATATATATGTAAAACCTTGAGGGTGCAGTAAAACTATTATTTTGACAAATTTTGCTTTTGTATAATACATGTCTTGCGGCGTAAATGTACTTTCGGTACGTTTCAGCAAAGTGTCCGAAATTTTTAGCGAAGTGTCAGGAATGTTTGTCCGAAATTTCTCTAAAATGAGAGAACAAATGTCCGAAAATTAATCGTCCGAAGTAAAACGTCTAAAATGTTACCGTCCGAAACGTTTTTTGCAAGTAATGTATGTGAAGAGATGGTTACTGAAGACTGTAGTCGCCTGTGTTCGTTCTCACAACAAGGACTGACGCGGTTACATAATCGCTTGTGCAGTTCCACTTTTCAGTATACCAGCCGTTTTGATCTATTTTTCTCCCAGCCTTTCTTCATTTTTTGCGCGCTCTAAAAGTAATGTTATTTTTATTTCAAGTTCCATCAACAGACACGAACTTCATCCATTTTAGTACTACTGTATGGCAGGAAACGTTTGCGGGAGCTTAATTCTGCGGATTTGTGGATTTCGAGGTTTTGCTGATTTTAATTTTTAACCAGAAGGTATAAATCAGCTTTGCGATTATAGCGAAAAGTCTACAAAATTGAGCAGCAAAAAAAATAATAATATATCGGTTGTTGATTGACCTCTAAGAGTCCGATTGTTATTTCAGTCGGCGTCATCGTAGTTTTTGTTTCACTGTAGCCGTGAACCTGCTCTGCAAGAGTTCGCTGGACTGATTACGCTGCGTTGCTCGGAAACTGTTGATTTACGGAAATTATTTCTTTAGTTTGTATCTTTTGTCCGCAGTTTACATCCGAACGCCATCTTAATAGCTTTAACTAAGGCAAAAGGAGGTTATAGTATTTTAACCGAAACATGCAAATGTTTTAGTCGGTGTCAACGCTATTAGTCCTAGTTTTATCCACAAAACATCAGGATAGGGGTCGGTGACCAAGTTGAAGAGTGATTTTGTTATAACTTTTTTAGTGTCGTTCAAATTGATTATATTGGCATTTCGGCTTTTGAAATGTTTTTGAAATTTCCCACCGTCCCACCCCCGCATACTCAGCTCTTTGTTATGTCGCAATATCACCTGCACAATTAAGAAGGCAATTTTATTTGTTAAGAATATACGGCCTGTTAGTGTTATTTGTACAAATCCTTTGAATGTCAGTCTCAAATGAATAACCCAAGAGACGAACACTTGAACTATATCTCGCTCGGTTTGCGTGCATGAAGTACCATATTGCACAAAAGTGATACCCACTTGTTTTCAATGTGCTTTCAACGTAATCCTTCTTGAATTATCACTGAAACAAATGATAATCCAATAGAATATTTCTTTGAAGTCGAAAATGTTGATGCTGCATAATCTCTGGAGTCGTGCTTATTATCTAAAACATTCAACATAGAAAATAAATGTTTTTTAAATGCTCTGTCACGATTACCTTGATGTCTGTCAATTACTTTGAGACGTTTCTATACCGTACATGATTCACTTTGTGCATTTCGTCAAACCATTTAGCCGGCGACATCTAACCCTAACCCTAACCCTAACCCTAACCCTAACCCTAACCCTAACCCTGACCCTAACTACTTAACATTATGAGTTATCCCGCGATACTCTACGTAATCTGGGGGTATACGGCCATACGTGATCATTGGGATAAAAACACACACAAGGCCCGGGGCAGATCTAGGGTGAATTTTGAAGGGGGAGGAGGGGAAGTGGAGATTTTACGGCGTTTCTGAAATCGCTAGAATTGTACTAAAATCTTTTAAAAAACCTAGCGCAGAAATTGACACCAGCTGAGCACCCATAATTGTTTTTTGGTCCAACTCAAAAGTGGTAGGGGGTGGAAACAGGACCCCCCCCCCCCCCTTGAATCCGCCACTAAAGGCTGCTTTTATAACTGGCAATGGTGGTACGGCAAAACTGTAAGCGTTTTGTTTTCTGTTACTGTTGTACAATATTTGTAATAAAGCCTTGTCAAGATATTGTAACGCCACTCGGAGATATGAACGAAAATGATTGGTTACATCATACGAGGAGAGCTCAACGCGATTCCAATTCGTTTATCACAGTACAGTATGATGGCAAACAGAAGTGGATGAGACAAAGTCCTATTACTAATGGATTACAAATCTCGGGAACAACGAAAAATATAGGAAACGAAAGTAGTGCAAAATAGTTGGATTCCATCGGGTTTAAAATTATTAAAAATAACACTGTTTATTTTTTTTCAGATAATTGTGTGCACTTCGATTTTCAACAATTAACAAATTTAACTTTCATATCATCCGCACGCCGCACCGAAATTCCAGCAGATTCGATTTGTGTTTAAAACTGATTATACATGTCTTTATTTTTGTAGCTAGTTAAGTTATTGGTTTCTTTTAGTAGCTCGTTAAAAGAGTGTCTAGAGTGCATAGATATCTCTATAACATTTAACATCAATAATTCAAACCACCATTTAAATATTTTTGTAATACCCTTATTTTAACATTAAAGTTTAAACATTTAACATTTATTAGCAGAAACATAATGTGTAACCCGGATAAACATCATCTAGTCTCTCTGTTAAAAAGCTCGAATTGAGTTTCATATTGACGAAGTAATTTAGCTTGCGTAGCAGGCGCAAAGGGAAGGAAAGAGGAAGGGAAGCGGGGGGGGGGAGGAAAGAAGAGGAGACATTTTCTCGCTGTTTCTCCTTCTTTCCCTTCCCTTTGCGCTTACTACGTATGCTAAAGTAATTCCAAGGAATATCTGACCATCTCCATTGTTTTTTTTTATAAAAATGTGTTTGGCAATCTAAACGTGCTAATTAATAATTTATCCGGCAAGAGTCAAATAGACGCTTCCGGTGTTTGGTATTGTACACTAATTGTTGTTTTATAGCGTTTTCCATATCGCAGTTGTATCTAGAGTCAATTCTAGCATTTGGTGATAGAAAGTTAAGCCTTGCACGAACGTCCTATGTCGCTATAGCTGACAACTGGAAAAATAATCTTGCGCCAATATCAATCAATCAATCAATCAATCAATCAATCAATCAATCAATAGACTTTATTTACTGAGAGTAACACGTAGCAGGAATAAAACCGATTAATTTGTGGCCCTCAAATTCTACTTAAAAATGAAATTAATTACAAACATTTAAACAAGCCCGTAAACCCTATAAAATTCAAACCCATAACATTTAGCTGATAAATGCGCAAAGGACAAACATACAACAATCAAATCCTCAGCACCCGATGCGAGGATACCAGTTATTAAAACGCTGAACGGGGCACAGTTTACCTGGCTGCCTACCAACCTCGTAAATGTCACTGTTAGTTATTTGTATATTTTTGTACGCGCGATATGGGACATTTCTTGGCCAATGTTTTAACAATACTTCGCTTCACGGGGAGCTTACAGCGTTGGGTCATTAGCTCAATACGTCACTGTGCTCGCTAGCCATTGAAACTTAGTACTAAGGTAGGTAATTCTTTGGGAATGAACGTAGTTCATTTCGAAAATTATCAACAAGCTATCTTTGCCTTACGTTTAGATTAAAGTGAATTTGAGTTGAGTGAAGTAACTTCATACAAGTTAGTATAACAGTCGTATGTTTTTTTCGTGCACATAGCGATTAATTAGTTGTTTTAGATACTCGATGCTAAGTCTCTACGTATATTATTCAGTGTTATTGTTCCTGCTAATACAGCGAAACACCTGCATTTGACTCGCTATTGGGTACATAAGTTTAGATTGGGGCACTGACGGAAGAAATTGGACTAACAAATGTCTAGTAAAATGCTGTATTAATGAAACATGTCGCAGAAAGTGAATTCGACACCAAACTGCCTTAGATGTCTACTGTTGGTCATTCTCAGCCTGGTAAGTAAACAGAAAAAGTTGCCGGCTAGGCGTGAAAATGTGATTTGGGGCTTCATTTCAAGTCACTCTAAAACAGTTCAATTTGTTCTTGTAGGTTGGTAAGTCGGATTCAAGTTGTCAAAGTTTCGTTGTACCAGGTTTGTACACTTCTTTGCTTCTGTAATTTGTAACTTTTTCCGTAATTGATATCTTAGAATTTATTTATTTGCAAAAGCGAGACTGTCTTTAATAATTAACGATTCCCTTTCCAAACAGTTGTCTAAAACATGAATTTGGAAAAAAAATTAGTATAACTATTTCCTTAGTTTTTGGAACTTGAGAAAATAGGCTAAGTTCGATATATTATTGCATATACAATTTGTTTTTTGGAAATATGTTTCTCAGCAATGTGTGTTTTGATTGTTTAAGAATATGTTGTTGTATGAACTGGATCTTCGCACGTAACCGTTACATATAATATTTTAGTTTATAGTCAAAGATCTTCAAAGTACTGATATCTAGATATATTCATTTAGTTTAGTTTAGCTTATTAGTGACCGTTATATTGGAAAGTACATATGAGCCATGTGGATACACAACGAGGCGATATTCGACTGATAATCAAGCCGATCGAAAATATATTTGAAAGTTAATATAAGTTCTACGTTTCAACCAGTTTTTTAGTGGCGAACAGCGCCGGACTGCGTGTGTAGCTCCAATAAAGCGCCGTTTACAAGAGCAAATTTTTTTGACACTTTTTTCTTTGACAGTTTGACAGGTTTACTTGCTCGTGTAAACGACGGAAAAAGTCGAAATGTGACCGGTTTTTCTTGACAAGTTTACTGGTTGAAAACTAGCATGGCAGCTTTTAATTTGAACAAGGAAAAACCGTTATATTTAAACATTTTCCGCAAATATATTTGTCAATGAAAAGCGTCAAAGAAATGTGTTGGTCCATTTACACGAGCAAGAAACCTGTCATGAATACTTGTCAAGGAAAACTGCTCGTGTTACAAGAAACTAATAACAAGTTCCCTTGCTCGTTTAAATGGACCAACAAGTTCCAATAACACTTTTTCCTTGATACGTTTATTTGGAAACTAAGACCAAAATTAAATATTTAAGTTTCGAAGAACCATGCAAATATTTTAAAACGTTTTCTTTCGATGTTACTAAAAAAATGTTGTCAAATTTTCTTGGAGCATGGAATGTTTGTTTTGAGTTCTCGTAACGTTTATTTTTTCGTAACGTGTATTTAAAACGTTTTAAAAAAATATTATTTAACAAAATATGTTTGGGTTTTGTTAAGGGTCCAAAATCTGACGAAGTCGCAGCGATGGTGCATGATATCGATTTGTATTTCAGGCATTTTAATTTCCAACGATTAATTGTTTTGTTATTTTTTTTGTAGTTTAAAAGGTTTGCGGCCGTATAAAAAATAAAAATAGTGTTCAGTTTTAGTTTGTGCTGAGGCTGCCAAAAAAACCTTCTGCACTTGTATTTGTCTAAAAGGTTTCTTCACTAATTAAAGCGAGTGTCTTTAGTAGAATTTATTGTAACCTCATTTACACAAACAATTTTCTATGACAAGTATTCATGACAAGTTTTCTTCCTCGTTTAAATAGACCAACAAGTTTCCTTGACAATATTTTCCTTGACAAGTTTATTTACTATAGTGTAAAAGACGGGACAAGTCGAAATGTGACTTTTTCTTTGATAAGTTTCCTTGTTCAAAAGCGGGCAAAAGGACTTTTTCCATTGTTTACACGAGCGAATAAACTTTTCAAATATTTGCCTCATTAGTTGGGGGTTTGTGTATAAAATAGGAATTTGAATATATTAAAATAAATGTTTTATTTCTCAAAGTACAGCTTGTTTTCCCTGTTATAGATAGATAAATTTCAATACAATACAATTTTATTGGGGCATCCCATAGGGTTTTTCAGACCCAATTTACAATTTCATGTTATA
>JANUFV010178306.1:7039-20851 GCA_024757865.1 Epizoanthus scotinus | reverse complement strand
ATATATGTATATACGATAACGAATTACGTTACAGGCAGGGATGACCCACAGAGAATAAACTCCAGTAACGGGGTCCCCAAAAAATAACAAAAAAATATATATATAAAAGCTAAAATGAAGAATTTGTTACTACATCATGATCAACAGCAACATTAAGGAGCTCTTAATAAACCACAAACTCCTGGGAACTTCTCTGGAGTGTATGCTCACGCATAGATACCTGTCAGTTAACCAAAGTTTATATTTCCCTAACCAGTCATTATGGAATATATACCCTAGCTCTTTCTCTAACCGGCCATTATGGAATATATAGATAAACTTTCTAGCTCATTCCCTAACCTGCCATCATGTAGTAAACAGATAAACGTTTCCTGTTCTTAACCAGCCAATATGGAGCCTCTTTCCCTATAACCAGCCAACATAGAGCATATGCCCAGATATATGCCCAGATATATAGATAATTTTCAATAACTTTAGCCTTTCTCCACCGAGTATCTTTTTCTAACAGTAGATGTTTCTCTTTCCCTAAACAGCCAATATGGACCGTGCGGTGAAAGCTACCAAGGTAGCCATGGCGGAATGGGAGAAAACTTCTTGTATTCGATTTAAGAAGAGGACCACTGAGAAAAACTACGTGTGGTTTCACCGAGGAAATGGGTAAGACTGCAAGCTATCTACTGTTTAATATGAAATTTGTGTAGAATATAGAATTTCCAAAAGGAAAGCTTCTAATGCATTTTGCTTTTAATATCAAGTTATACAGAAACACAATCCTGCTAAAAGTCAGCGTTTTATATGGCATATACGGGAGTTAATACTTGTACTGGATATAAAGAGCCAGGAGATATACAGTAGGAAACGGTTGGGACCGGTTTGATTTACTTTCCGTTCTAGACACTTCAGTCTTCGCGCCCTTTCACACATAAAGGTCATGCTTCCCTAACAAGCAATAGGATCTATTCATCGAAACTTCGAATGTTGAGAACATTTTTGTATTTTACAATATATAGCTTCCGGTTTGCACGATAAGGTTAAGTTTGCTACATAATCAGTTTTTATACTTTTCATTTGTTCATGTGAATAAACAATGAGTTTTGTTTGGTAATTTTTTTCCCGTCGGTTAAAGTTTATTTACTCGTGTGAACAAATAAACGAGTTCTCTTTTGCCAATCACGCTGCGGAAGCTTCAGATTTACGTCAACAACGAAGGGCAGGGGATGGTCGCAATGACCTGAATTGTGGCGCGTTTGTCTTTCGGCGTTTCCCGTTTCTACACCAGGTGTGTTTCGACCAAAATAAATTGCAAAGTTACAGCAAACGGCTGCATGACGTTTCTTGTTAGCAATATACGCGATGCTCAACTCTCTATTACTGAGCAGAACAGGCGCCAAAACAACGTACTGTGCTCTAATGAATTACTCTCAATTTGTGTGTAGCTGCTGGAGTGAAGTGGGCATGGTTCACGGGCGCAAGAACTATCTTTCCATTGGGCATGGGTGCGAGTACAAACACGTGATGGTTCACGAGCTCGGTCACGCGATCGGCTTCTGGCACGAACAGAGCAGACCCGACAGGGACAGCTATCTGTCCATTAATTGGCAAAACATCCAACACGGTACGTACAGCTACATGTTACATGGACAGTAACAGATAGACAGACAGGCAGACAACATAACAGACAAACAAACAAACAACCAGAAAGATAGCGAGACAGAGAGACAGAATGAATGAATGAATGAATGAATGAAATTATATTTATCCTCGGTGATTCTCTCAATTTACATTGTAGAGACAGACAGATAGACAAACAAACGAAAAGACAGACAAACAAACAAACAAACAAACAAACAAACAAACAGACAAACAAACAAACAAGTAGACAGACAGACAGACAGACAGACACAGACAAAGCAGATAGACTGCAAAAAGAGAGTCAGACAGACAGACAGACAGACGGACAGACAGGTAGACAGACAGGCAGACAACATAACAGACAAACAAACAAACAACCAGAAAGATAGCTAGACAGAGAGACAGAATGAATGAATGAATGAAATTATATTTATCCTCGGTGATTCTCTCAATTTACATTGTAGAGACAGACAGATAGACAAATAGATAAACAAACGAAAAGACAGACAAACAAACAAACAAACAGACAGACAGACAGAAACAAGTAGACAGACATACACAGACAAAGCAGATAGACAGAAAGAGAGTCAGACAGACAGACAGACAGACTGACAGACAGACAGACAGACAGACGGACAGACAAACGGACAGACAGGTAGATAGACAGGTAGACAAAGAGATAAATGGTAACAGTTGATTTCATAATAACGTAACTCGTGTCAATGCAGGTCTGGAGAAGAACTTTAAGAAGAAGACCTGGGGTAAAGACGTTATCGACTATGGCGTGCCGTATGACTACAGCTCGATCATGCATTACCCCTGGACGGCTTTCTCCAGGAATGGCAAGGCGACATTAGTGGCCCGAAGACGGCTCAACGGCAAGACGCCTTACATTAAGCTCAGCGACGCTGATATCCTCCAGGTCAACAGGATGTACAAGTGTTCAGGTGAGACATGATCAACAGCTAGTTTCTCCTTATACTGATTGCTTCACAAGAGTAAGTGTCACGGTTAGGAGAAACAGAGAACTGATCATCATCAGCAGTTGTGTTCATGATAACAAGTTCTTCCAACCAGTCTGACCTATAATATATGTAATGCACATGTTGTTGTTGTAGAGCGCAAATGTATTGCCATGGTTACAGCACGACCATTTGAAGAAAACATCTTTTTCAGTCAGTAACGAAACAGGAGTTGGAAGCTCCGATTAAAACAACAAAAACCATGCAATCAAATGATTACATATTAGCTGAATTATGTGAAAACAACAAGTGTATAAATACAAAACACACAACATTTTGACATCGAATGGGTCCAGTGCCCCCCAAACCGAAATGCAATGGGAAGTTTGTATTGAATTCGTGCTACCATAGTTTACTCATCCATTCATAGAGTCGTATATCAATACACGAGTGTATGAACTGGAGTTTAGTCTGGTAGAGCCAATGTGTCTAATAATGTTCTCACACCGTCCTGCAGGTCGCAGTGGAGGCCCCTCCAGTCTGAAAACTGGTAAGTTACATACAGTTCATCTGGTCTATGAAACACGATATTTTGTTATAGGAATGGTACCGAGCAGTTACAATCTTAGAGTTCTTTCATTGAGCCGGACTGGTGGCCCAAGAGACATGTATAGGTCATGGCGCGCATATATTGCATATTTTCCCGCCATAGAGAGCTAGGCCCCATTAGGCGGCGGCGTTCTTGTATATAAGATAGTTTTCTGTCTTAATAGCGAACTATTTTAACTGCTAAGAGCAGTAGGCTGGTCAGCCCAATCAGAGTACTTTCTGTCAGGAATTACATCAATAGCAAAAATATTACTTTGCAATCTACTGACGATAATTATCTAATAATAATAATATGACTTTATTTAACGAGGGTTATATGGATTACTGGTTGCCCAGTAGTTTACATCATGGCCCTCCTACAATCTAAGATAAAAAAAGCTAAAATATATCTTAATAATGTATCTCAATAATACAAAGTCCTAAAGTATATTTTATTTTGATGATGATCCAGGCGAACTAGTATTGCTTGCAGTCTAATGTGGATTATTATGTTACAGCCAAATGTGTGGACAAATCGAGTGCGTCGAGCTGTTTAAGCTGGAAAAGGCACGGATTTTGTGCTCGTCATTCCGGAATGTTCCACTGGTGCAAGAAAACATGTGATTTCTGCTCTTCAGGTTTGTGAAATTGTCCTTGTTGTAGAGTGTATGACTGAGTGATATCCACCATCTCTTTGAATAACTCATTTCTATTATGTTTACAAGAGTGGCATTCTAAGGGTGGAGTCGATCCCCTCTTCCAGACAGAGGGAAAAGCAAAAGTTTGCAACATAATTATTCAACCACAAACACCCACCCCTCTGCATAAATGAGGCACCAGGTGAAAGATAGAAACGTTAGCTTTACCTCTGTTTCTTGGCTGTGTATTTTCAGATTACTGTATGGACCTGATTAGTGACTGCAAGGCCTGGGTGCTAGCCGGCTACTGTATGAGTGATGCGAAAATGATGAGAAAACAGTGTCCTCACTCGTGTGAATTCTGCTCTGGAGGTCAAGAAAAATGTAGTAAGTATTTAGAATAGTGCTTTTAAACACAGTCAGTATAAACCAGGTAGACGACCGGAGGATAGATGTTCTGAATGTATAAGCAATGCAAGAATATATATTTCAACAGTAAACACGTTATTGGTGCCTGTCAAGTTTAACCTTAGCGAGTAGAGAACCAATCAAATTGCTAGAAATCCAACATCCTGTGGTCGGTATTTAATAATGATATTATTGCACAGAATGCCCGACCAAGCCTCAAGTTACCCAGCCTCCAACACAACCTCCTACGGAAGCTAGAACCCAGCCTCCTGTCACCGATAAACCCACCGCGCGTCCTACCGAACCAACAACACGTTTAACAACCAAACTGCCAACAAATCCATCAACTAGATCACCAACCAACCCACCTACCGACCCACCAACAAAACCATCAACCAGTCCACCGGTCAATCCACAAACAACACGTCCAAATGGAAACTTCGCCGTGGGTGAGTAACTATGGTAACAGCAGTTACAAACGTGAGTCCGTTCGTAGAGCAACCGAGCTCCAAATTGATCATTTTGAGACGAACGATTCATTCTATAATGCAATTATCAATGCAAATCAAGAGGGGACAATGAGTGGGACTTTGACAAAATTATTTTCTTTACCTAGGCATTTTTGTGAGTAATCACCGAGCGCATTAACTATAGATTTCACCTGATTTGTCAAAAATCTCTTGCCCCACCCATGAAGATTTGACATCTTTTATGATTCAGTCGAATCTTTCCTCATTCAGTCATTGTCTATGTTTTCATGAACATATTTTGCTGAGTAATTGGGTTGTCCTCGACAATTTACAACATTAATATACTGGCCAAAATTGAGTGATAAATTCTAAACATGTACCCACCCTATTAAGCTATTTCGCCTGCATTATCATAACGTAACTGTTTGGAAAACAAGACAAAATAGGAAACAACTAATTAATGTTTTAGTTTTGGTTTTGACACAGCACAGCAACTGACTCCGTGTAACCTGTTTGTGTTTTCAGGTATTCGTTGCATTGAAAAGCGCAAGGAATGTCCCGGCTGGGCCAAGAGAGGCCAGTGCGAGACAAACGGATATGTAGGAAATGCGTGCAGGGTCAGCTGCAAGGTCAGATGCGACGCCAAGGAGCCAAGACCATCAGGTATGAACGGGTAACCATGGAGACAGTCATTATTGAGATTAGTTAGGATTCAGAGAGCTCTAGTAACAATTGTAGTGTCGTGTCGTGTCGTATCGTATCGTGTAGTGTCGTAACGTGCCGTATCGTGTCGTATCGTGTCATGCAGTGTAGTCCTAGTGTAGTGTCATGTCATAACGTTTCTTGTGTCGCTTTGCGTTACGTTACGTTGAGTTGTTTTGTTTCGAATCCAGCATTAAATCAGATTGATTTCTGTGACTCTAGGAAGGTGTGCCAGACCTCTTGGGCTCGGATGGGATTTCAAAGGAGTTCCGGACAATGCTTTCAGGGCCTCCTCGGAGTACACTCCCGGTAAGTTAGATGTGTTATCATATAACCAGTCTATACTAATACAGCCTACAAGTGCCTTCATGGCCGAACTCAATATCCTTGTGCATATGATACACATCTGCATATCGGAGTGTTTCTCAGTTCAACTCTTGTTCACATGCAAAGTCGTACCGTGTAACACTTTCTCTACTCCGCTTTACGAACATATTCTCAGTTTCATCTCTTCTGCTGGGAAAACCGTGGATGCGCATTGTGACGTACGCATTAGCTCTGTACTGTGAAGCTAACGGCCCTATATGTTCAGCTGTGCGGGTAAATATCAGGTCTATATGGATATTTCAGCTGATCTAGTTATAACTATGCTCTACCCAAAGGTAACTGGGTCGCTGCAGCCCGAAGTGCCCGGCTCTACTTTGAAGACAACCACAAGGCGAGACAGATTGGGGCGTGGTGCGGCAAGGAACGTAAGAACCAGTGGCTACAGATCGACCTGGGACGGAGAAGAGGGCTCACAGGCATTGCCACACAAGGTACAAACTACTAGCCTGTGCATTGATCCACTGTAATGTTCCATCGGTGCAAGAGTTAAAGCAAAGCACATTCTTTGAACTGGTATCATCATTAATGAGCCAACATATTATTACGAGCTAGCACCCAGCCCCCACCAACTTCCCCCGCAGGCCACTCAAAGGTTATTACCGACTGGTAACTTGGCCGGCGACTCTCATTAATGATACATCTGGTCGCTACGGTATGGTTCACAAAGTCTTACTTTACAAAGCCTTTCTGTTATCCAAGTTGGATGCCCGCCCACTCCTACAACGAATATTTGATCATTATCGTGTTTGTAGTTAACCGGCAACTCTCTTCAAGTATATAGTCGCTACGGTATTATCCATAAAGTCGTATTTTACAAATTATTTCTGTTATCCAAATTTCTGCAGCATGACGATGCCCAATCCTCCCCTCCCCCCCTAACGGATATTATGTTTATGTAGTAAAATATATTCTTTACACTTCTCATAAAGGCCGAGATGTGTTCCACGAGCATGTTAAGAAATACCGTCTGGCATTTAGTGACAATGGCAGCACTTGGCGGGACTACAAGGAGAAGGGAGAAGTTAAGGTACGGAGTGCAACTGATTGGCAGATGGACACAGATATAGACACACAGAGGAATAGAGAAAATAGACAGACACACAGAGGAATAGAGAAAATAGACAGACACACAGAGGAATAGAGATTATACACAGACACACAGATATAGACACACAGAGGAATAGAGAAAGTAGACAGACACAAAGAGGAATAGAGAAAATAGACAGACACACAGAGGAATAGAGATTGCACACAGACACACAGATATAGACACACAGAGGAATAGAGAAAATAGACAGACACACAGAGGAATAGAGAAAGTAGACAGACACAAAGAGGAATAGAGATTGCACACAGACACACAGAGATAAACACACAGGAATAGAGAAAGTAGACAGACACAGATATAAACACACATAGGTGGAGAGAATGAGCTCCAATACTTTCTAGTTCACTGAGTTCTTATATCAATATTACACTTTATATTTTTCAGATATTCACTGGCAACTGTGATCACTTCACCCCTGTGCTGAACAGGTTCAATAAAGTGATCGCTAGATTCGTGAAGATCTTCGTAGTTGAAGCCAACTATCCGTGTTTGAGGGTGGAGCTCTACGGCTGCTAAACACGGTACGTTTCTAATCTATGCATTCTCTATCAAGTTCCACGGAAGGGTCGATTGAGTGTGTGTATAGATTACTTCATGGTTGATGCACGCGTACGACTTTTATATAATGGTTTTCTGATAAATAAAACTTGATACTCATATAATAATCAGGAAAATACAACAAAGAAAGAAAAACTATGAACTGCTTAATTTATCACAAATAATCATTTTCAGTTAAAAAAAAGATACGAAACAGAACTACATGTTTTGAGCAATTCTAATTCATAAATCGGTACCCTTCAGTAATGGTTCTTTCGAATGACCAGTACCCCTTATTCCTATTTTAAATATCTATAAATGTAATCGCCTGTGATTAACACTATTGGGAAATAAATTATTGTTGTCGTCCTACCAAACTATTTATTGTTCTCTCAAACTTGAACTCGTGTTACCATATTTCGATCGAAAACACAAGAATGTTGTCTACTATTTAAATGTACATGTACCTGTAATTTTAAGAAAGTTGTTGGGGGACGTTTTAAAAGTACGGCCTTTTTCAAGACACAAAACCAACTCCAATAATAGGCCCCTCCGATGTTTCCCCCAAAGTAATGTCAAGAGAACGCCCTTAGTGTCCCGGGGTTTACTATCGCAAGTTGTGTTTTGCATTTTAAGTAATGTCCACAAATGAAACATATGTAGAGATCTCGGGTAAATGTCGTAACTATGCGTCACTCATTCGTGCTGTCCATTGGTTTTCTCAGGAGGTTTACAATCATCCGAGACTGATCAACACCAACGGACAAGATGACCACCGAAAGGCCCGTCGAGTATACACGGAACTTCAAGCTATGCGTAAAATGTGATTAAACTATTTTTAATATATTTATAAAGATATCAATTAATTTGCTTGTTTTGTGCAACGAAAAGTTTTCTCAACAAATAGGTTAAATTAGTTCAAAAAGTTGTATAAATCGTTTACCCAATATTTGAATCGCGTTCCAACAAAAACAATGTATTCCCTGCTAGTGACTGGAAAGTCTCTTAATAACCGTAGTTTCTTGACTAGCTTCGCAGACCAAACTTTACAAAAAACATCAATTTATAAAGTTGGCCAAGAAAAGATCTCATTTAAAACGTCTATGATAGCTACAACACGACTCTCTCATCGACATTAGGTAACCATGTGGCTAGCTAGAAATACTACTGCTAAAATGCGAGGGACAACTTTCAGAAACTAAATTATCACAACTAATTTATAAACTACAAAAAAACCCTCGAGTATCATTCGAACGAGTTAATATACACTAAATATTGTGTGTTCTATAACCTTTGTAGTAATATAAATATTTATTATAATATATAGTGTTGATTGTAAATTAAATGGTTGATATGATTACTACTGCAAACTGATTCAGTTGCTTCCAATGCAACTTGTCAAGAGCAGAAGAAAACTGATGATTAATAAAATACACTTTATCAATTACTCTTGCCTCTTTGTATCAATTACAACCCATATATTCTTGTAGAATTATGATGCCGAGATATTTAGTTAGATATCGTAGTAAGAATAATATGTATTACTTATATTGCGCACTTTCTATAGCATACCGTATTTTGCAGAGTACAAGTCGATACCATGTATAAGCCGACCCCCCTTTTTGCTGCTAAAAATTGGCAATTTTTTAAATTCCCGAGTATAAGTCAACCCCCATTTTTGATAAGATCAAACAACAGAATTACTGTGCCGGTATTTAGCAAACTTAGCAAGACACAAACATGCCACACAATTTCACTAAGTGCAGTAATCAATCTAGAGCGTGTCGTTTCGTCCAAGGCCGCAATGTTATGTTACTTGTACGTGAAGAATCCTGAACACGTGCCATCGATACCTTCAACGGATCACTTTCGCATAATAACGAGGCTGGCAGCCGTTGACGGTCGAATCTTTATTTCTTGTACAATTATCCGATTTAAGATTAAATAACAAGCACACAGCTCCAGGAGCGTGGCAAACATGTCAATAATACAACTCTTGAACATTTGTTCAATAATAACTTTAAATTCTAAGAAATATTATTTAGAACAATTTACAAATTTTATAGTAAAGTGGACGCTTATTTGTACAATCTGAATTTAATTTCTTATATTTATTTTAAATTTTACCGAGAAAAGGACGGTAAACGTATATATCAACTTATTAATATTGCCCACTGCACCCTTTTTCTCCCACCCCACTATGACAGGGACGCTTATACATTCAAGGGCTCGCATCACATCGCTTAGATGTAAAACGGTTCCACGCGCCCAGTTTCTCTTACTGTGATGAATTACTGGGGCGCAGCTGACATCAATTGTCAAGTACTCTCACGTGGCAAGGGTTTTCTCAACAGCCGTGAGGCGGTTGAAGATGTAACACATGAAAAACAAAGTTGATATAACTATATCGGTGTTGGTGCAGTAGTATACATATTGATATGGTCTTGAGCTCCAACCGAGTAAAGTTGTTATTTTTATCTAAGACAACATATGACGTGACTTGACGTGACCAACCGTGTAACCACGATCCTGTTGTCTTTATCTAAGACAACATATGACGTGAACATTATCACGAACGTTGTCACGTCATCTCAAGTCGATATTTTAACATTTATATAATCATTTATCCTTGAAAACAGCTCAGAGACTTTTGTTTTATGTGTATTTGGGAACTTATTATTATTATTATTAGTATAGGTAATTGAATCGCCATTTGTATTGTCATATAGCAACAGTGTAATTTCACATGTGAAAATTACAAATAATTACATGTGAAATTACAGCTGAATTAACGGTGAAATTACCAGGTAAAATTAGAGAGTAATTATTTTGTCACACGTGATATTATTATTATTAATATTATATAGATAAAACACAGTATCGGAGTTGTAGTTATTGAACAACTCATGTTCATTTTACATATTCCCTCACATAAACTGACCGAGAACCAGGTTGGTTGAAATCTTCCGTTGAAGAAGTATGCTGCTTCCTACCGTTGTAACTGGCCCGCCACAAGGCGCTCATGTGTTTGCTTCAGTATCACTGAGTTGTCTCGAGATAAGCAGTGTTAAACTGATCGTGTGAAGCAATAGAGGTTATCTCAACTTGGTCTGAAGAGCTACTGTCATCAATTCGCGTGACACTGAAAGTACCCACTACAATAGCCGACTCGTAATTCGACTTCACCAATAACACACCCCAACTGAACATGTGACAGTGTTGCACAAGGACTGGAGTTCGACTAGCATTAGTTCAAATAACAGTTGTCACCTTGTCGTTCTCGCTTCTATCTCTATCATCTGCTTTACTGTCCCTCTCACCGTTTTCTGCACCAGTAAATATCACTTGGGGATAGTTGGGGGTCACTTCTTCTTTCAACAGATACAGCTGGAAATCAAGAACACATTTTATTTCTTAACGGGTTAATCCTGCTTAGAGGACTTCCAATTAGTATGTAGGAGTAATGTGGAGAAATTTAGAAAGGTTTAATAAAGAGAAAGCTTTGATATGAAACTAAAAAGTATTGACGAAACTGGACATCGACAAGCTGTTAGCCTCAATTCTGAATTTGTAATTTACCCAAAACTCTTCAAACCTCAAATATCTTTAAAGACAATCTCAGCTTAAAAACACTTAACGCCAGGCGATTCAGTTTGACTATTTCTTGTTTCGAATTTCTCACGCGCCGCCATCTTAAAATATGAGGTTGTTGAGTTGCAGCACCAGGGCCCACACTCGCTGACTATTATCAACACCAGGCCCCACACTTGCTGACTATTATCAACACCAGGCCCCACACTCGCTGACTATTATCAACACCAGGCCCCATACTTGCTGACTATTATCAACACATGACCCCACACTCGCTCACTATTATCAATACCAGGCCCCGCACTTGCTCACTATTTTCAGCACCAGGCCCCACACGTGCACCAGGCCCCACACGTGCTCACTATTATCAACACCAGGCCTCACACTCGCTCACTATTATCAGCATCAGGCCCCACTAGTTTTCAACGTGCTTGAGTTTGCACTTGTGAAGATTGAATAAAAGTTAACAGATTGAGCCAGTTTCTCCCTCTGTAACCCAGTTATCGCAAATGTCAGTTTATCTGACACCAAATCACTATCACCGTCACATACAGGTGGTGCAGTCCACTCCACCCACCCCTCAAGGAGCTGACTGGACATTCCAAAGCATTTTCACATACCTCACTTTCCAATTCTTGAATTCGTTTCGATAGTTTCTCAACGGTTTCTTCTGACCTGGCCTCCCTCGTTTTGTACTGTTCCACCTCTGCCTCCAGAGCTATCCTGTGTAAATCGCTCTCAGACGGAGCTGTGTGGTCCTTTCTACCAGCCAGTTCACTTACTATATGACTCTGAAAACAAACACATTATATGTAACATCAATGTCGACTGTACATTCCAATAGGATAAGAGCAACACCTCCCTCTAGTCTTGGTTTCTCTTGAAAGATACAGACAGTACAAATACCAAATGCACAATTGCTCTATTTCACGTACACACATCACAGGTTGCTCAACCAAATCATTAAAACACTAATATTTTCAATCCCACAATGCAACTGGTAGGCAATACTTCTTACTTTAAACATAGTTAGTTCTTCTATTCTTCTGTTTGCTTCTGTCAAAGCTGACAAAGTGTCGGCATCGTGTCTTCTTGAAATCAGAAGATCGCGCTTCAGTACAAAGATTTCTTCCTGTTGTTGAGCGAGAGTTACTTGACCCTTGAAGCAAGCAGAACGTTATTAGCTCTTGTTTCAGATATCTATTACAATGGCGACGATCAGTTATAAACATACTAACTCTGACATATGCTAAACGACAAGTGAACCACACAGTTATTTTAAATTCTGAGGCCAGTTAATCATCGCTAGTGGTTTAACCTTACATAAACTACGCTTGAATTAAATTGGCTTGATTTTCAACTTTTTTGGTTAATTGAATGGCTAATTTGCATGAGGTAACCAGAGTGAATTTTCTTTTCAAGTAAAGTAGAGTAATACAAGAAGAAGAAAAAAAGTTTTATACTGTCTTTAATACGGTTATACAATAAGCACTTTGGAATATCAATAAATTTGCTATTTCCTGTCCAGTGCTTACCTGTATTAATCTGTCAGCCAAGGCAGAACTTTCCTGTGAAACGATACTCAGTAATAAGCATGGAAACCTTTTAAGGTTGATATATTCCTCAACATAATAATATATAACAAGAAATGTAAGGTTAAGAACGAAATATATAATTCAAATGTTCACCTTTTCTAAGTCATCTACTCTATGCATTAGTAGTCTGTTTTCAGTCTTCTGTCTGCGGATTTCTTCATTATCTTCTGCTTCCTTGTGTTTCACTCTTGTGTACTCCTTCTCCAACCTATAAACGGAACACAGCTCGCTCAAGTCTTAGACTTCAAACAATTACATTGCACAAAGGGGTTTGAAGTGGCTCCCTTGCAGCTTTTCATATTTTTCTCAAACACTGCTTAAATCCACAAAGCAAAGATTATTTAGTCATACCCATTTTGGTAGTTTACAATAACTTTTCTATTATATTTCTATAACAATTTTTATAACTTTAAATTTTACTGCATTGTATATACTATTTACAAATAGTACAACTTAACTAGTTAATTTGTACAACTTAATCAGCTAATTGATTTAAAGTATGAATATCATATGTAATTTTTCTATTATTATCTACATATTATTCTTATCAAAGAAGGGCCACCCAGGGATGATGTGATTGCTAATAAACCTTGATTATTATATATTAGTATTAGTAGTAGTAATAGTCTGTTGTAACCCTGACAACCAACTGCTGAGCGTGGAAATCACTTCATCCAAATTAGACCAAACCTTGAAAGTAACAAGGGTCCAAATATCCATCTTTAGTATTAAATTTATGTAATATGTGTAAGAAAATGGTAAAATTAGATGAATCTCTGCAGATTCTGTTAAAAAAAAAGCAAAATCAAGTTTATCATAAGATGAACATTTACCTCAGTAATAGAAGTCATAAAAATACATGTATCAACCTACAGTGATCTAAGGAGCTGACTCAGTCTACAAAGATATACTTACTTTTTCATTTTCTTGGAGCTAATCTTCACTTTAATAGCTGCATGTATCAGTGTGTCCATGTCCTTTTCATGTCTATCAGGCATATCCTTCTGAAAATACTGAAGAGAAAACTATATTGATCAGCAAGGAGGTAACTGGTAAGCCTTTTAAACAATAGTAAATACTGAAGAGAAAACTATATTGATCAGCAAGGAGGTAACTAGTAAGCCTTTTAAACAATAGTAAATACTGAAGAGAAAACTATATTGATCAGCAAGGAGGTAACTGGTAAACCTTTTA
>JANUFV010178195.1:0-12840 GCA_024757865.1 Epizoanthus scotinus | reverse complement strand
TTTTATGTCTATGGCTATTCACTGGTTTGGTATATACTAAAACAATTATTCTCCTCAGTGTCGGTTCGTAGCAATGGGTATTTACCTTGCCGAAGCGGCTCGGTAAATATCCACCACTAATCTCCTCCACTTCGGAGAATAATTGTTAAATATACAATGGATAAATGAATAATGAATTTTTCAAAGTTTAACATATTTTTCTCTTGCTATTTTTAATGAACTAACTTCTTAGGGAGGGGAATTAAATTCAAATAGATAAGTCAGTAAGCAATATGAATATATACCTGGACAGTCAAAAATATATTATGTAGCCTAGCACAGCTTTTAGTGGGAAAATACTAGATCAGATGTGTTAAAAGGAGGATCGGGTTTTGGTTAGTATTAGGATGAGGGTTAGGGTTAGGGTTAGAGTTAGGGTTAGGCTTATCTCTAATCATAAACAATTATTATAACTGCTGATCTTAGTTGATGAAGATGATAAGATTGCAGGAATCCTCCTTTTAACACATCTGATCTAGTGCTTTCCCAGCTAGTGTCATTTAATTTTTTTTGTTTGATTATCTAAATAAGTTGAATTGCAAAGCAAAGCCAACTGAAACAAATCTCATCCAGCAAATATGTCATTGTTTCTTTAAATTTATGTATTCTTTTTGATTGATATATAGTCAATCCTGAAAACATTGTCCAAAAAATTTATAAATTATATACAAGTACATCTCACACGTGATTTTGTGTATATATGAGTATGTATGCAAAAATACACCCAGCAAAATTACTATTCAATTCAACAACAACTCAATTAGTCGATAATAAATGGAATTTTTATCACACCTGGTATGCATACAAGCATATTTTAGTTTAATAAACTTGATATGTACATGGTGGACTAGTTTTGAAAAAAAACTAGGAATTCTACGTCGGCGAGTAGGTAATATTAAGATTGATTTAATCAACTGTAGGAGTTGATGTTATGCTGTTTGCTGTGAGGGTGGTAGGTTTGAGCTGACGTTTTGAGCGTTAGCCCTTCGTCAGAGCAAGAGACGAAGGGCTAATGCTCGAAACGTCAGCTCAAATTAAACCTACCACCCTCATGGCAAACAGCATAACATCAACTCCTACAGTTGATTAATCAATCTTATTGATATATACATGGCCATGGTCATGTGTGAGATATAGCTGTATATATATATGGACAACCATTTCAGGATTCACTGTATATGTATACCGGTATATACAAACAATAAAAAAATAGTGACTTAAGTTGAATACTTATCGTACCAGTACAATCATAAGCATATATATATGTACGTAGTACAACAAATCTGAACAAATGAAGGACAGTTTATTAGGCTCAGGGGTTGATAATTTCTTAGCATTTGAGATTTTTATTGAGTATATTAAACACCAAAATATATGGTTTAAACATATCAGAATAACTAAAAAATATAATCCCTGTAGCAAAAATGTAATTAAATTTGGAAATGGATATCAATTATATATAGCCTAGGTGTAAGATTGGGGCAAAACTGTTGAACACCAATTATAACAAACCAAGTATAGCATCCACATTTGGCCTCAAGCATTCACACGTCACTTCCATTGACTGTAATAACTAAGTGAGTATGTACAACTACAGCTTTGGTTGTCTAGAATGTGTATATATACAGTGGGCTAACTTGCAATTGTCCAAAGTATATATGAATATTTTTAATATGTACAGAACAAAATGGATTGTCTTGCATTGAGAAGGAATTTAACAAAAGTGTAGAGAACAAAATGGATTGTCTTGCATTGAGTACAAATTTAACAAAAGTACTGAAACTGTTCACAGCAAAAACAGTCCTTATAAGACTTATTACTAACTGATAATCCACAAGTAAGGATATTTTATAATATCTGATACCACAAGCAGAAAATATCCAATTCCATTCAAACTTGACTAAAACATACTTTGATGTAGTAATTATCAATACACAATGTCTTGTGTGCTAGCTATAAATCTAGTACAAACTGGGAACTATTATTTTTATCTTTTTGGGAAATAAATCAATAAATTAAAATGAATTAACCAATTTTCATAGTCTAATACCAGTACTAGTAACAGTGCACGTAAATAAAAGCCAAATGCTAAAAAGTTCAAAACTTGAAATGTTTGCAACAACTAAAATGCATGTACAGTGCAGGGATTGTGTACTATAAGTTGAAATTACTGCAATTACTCATTTCTGAATAGTGAGCCAAATTTACATCCATATTTTAATTTACAGCCCCTCTAGTTTCACTTTTGCTCTGCAAAGTCATTTAGTTGAAGCAGACTGCATTGTTGAAACTTATATACATAGAATGACTGTGATCATGAGTCCTGCAGGGTACAACTGTCACAGCATTTCTCATGAACACTTCCATACAGCTACTGCAGACGTTCCACCAAAAAACATATAAAGCAAGTTCTTGACTTCATGTGTGATTTCAAATCCAAATCCTTCTCCAACTATGGCATGCCAGGAAGCTCCAAACTTCTTGTCCATGGCATCTTTGATCATCTTGGCCGCAGTCTGTCGAAACATATCATTTGAAAATATATCATAAAAAGTTTGACCAGGGCAAATTTTGTAGCCATCTACGGTAGACACTTGTTCAACTTGTGGATAATTCAATAGGTAAAATGTATCGACAGTGTAATATGTACGGTAACACTGCATGTCAATAATACTTTTATCTGCTAGATAACTACAACTGAAGTTTAAGACATATTTCAGGGGAGAGGAAACCAAGGGGGTTGTGACTAAGTTCTAATTTTATAGTCTCTTTTACTGTGAAATAAATAGTTAGTTATTGCATTAATTAAAACGTATCATTTAGCAAGCATGATTGACAATAGGTGGCATTTGATTTGTATCAGTTGACAGTTTATAAATAGATCATGACTTCAGGGTATATTCCCATTAGTGTATTTTTAGGTATAAAGGGTTAGAGAGCCTTGGCAACACCTCTTTACCATACCCCTATGTTGACAGAGTAACCCTCCCCCCCGCCCCCAGAGTATCATCATCATGGCTCCAAGATCGAGAAGGGCCCATCGTCTATCTTCCCTTCCCCTTTTCAGCTTATGACCCCCACCCAGAGTCCTCAAAGGTAAGGGATAGGCTAGGTTGTGTCAAATAATGATAACACCATGACAACGATTATACTAACGAAGTATATTATACAAATTACCTCGTTGTTGCTGGAGAATTTCTCACATGCTGTCACACACAGTTCCATAGCCTCTGTTCGCATTTCATCATTCATATCCGAATACTAGATGTCGAGAAAATGAAAAACAATAAGTTCTGTACGTAAATGATAAAAGGATATTACTTCATGGCCCTTCGTTATGATACGGAATAATCAATACAGATGTAGACTTTGTCAGTTTGAGTTTGTTGATTGATTGATTTGCGAGTTGCAGAAACTGGACCGACGCTATCTAGTATCTACTGATTTAGTTGTAACAACAAACCCAGTCAAGCTTACTCTGATAAGAGGGTAGCTGTGAAGCCTTTTATAGTCATAACCACTTTCCTGCGCTGCACCACCTTCGGGGTTTTCTCCCGCCATATCTTCTTTCCACAATCTGAATCTCAGCAGAAATACAAAGATGGCGGCCGGTGGTGTCTGAAAGTGGTTTCCTTGGAAACGCAGTCACACCGGAAATCCAAACTGTGCCTCGACTTCGCGATCTGGTCGCTTAGAGTTGTGCACAACCAGAGTCCTGGGAACGATATTTTTTGCAAGAAATTTTCACTGAAGGATGATTTTCTGATGAAATTCATTGCAAGAGAGGGAAATAATGAGATTTCCTGGTGCCACAGATGTAAAATATGGCGTCTGTCACTGATAAGGATTTCAGAAGTGTACATGATGAGACTGTGCAAAAATGGACAGCGTAAGTATTCTATATCGCATGACAATCCATCATGATCATGATCATCAGATCAGAAAGATGTGTCAGTGTGTGTGTTACAATTTGCTTTTAAGAGAATTATCTGCAAACAGTAAACACTTTTCTTTGTTGAAAGGTTTACTCGATGTGCTTATGTGTCCATAAGTACATTTGGGGCAGGACTTGTTTATAATGTTGTCAGAAGTGAGTCAGCAGGTATTATTTATAATATATTATATCCTTGACCTTCTTGGATCTCATTCCCAGATCCACATCTACCTTACTACAGTGGTACAGAGTCAGACCAGGAGCATATAGCAGATTTTTCTAGGGGGTCAGCAACCTTGTAAAAGACATCAAATGGCACATGCTGATACATTCCAGGATAGCCAGATAAATTTGCTTGACTGTCCAAAGATTGATGCATTTAAATGCTATGATAATCATAATGACAATGCAATGACATGACAATAACGTATGTGAGTAAACTATGTATCAATTCTTATCGCTGATTGGTCAATAGACTATTCACCAAAAGCTGCTTTCAGACAATGTCAATGTTATGACAACAAGCTTTGGACAGTCAAGCGAACTAGTCTCTGACCTGTAAAGGTTGAACAGACCCGGGTCCATTTAATATGGACAATTTTTTATCATTTTGTTGGACCAAAAGGTCAAAAGTATGCATAAAAAAAAAGTTTGGCTGAAAACTCATGAGAGCGCTCAGTGTGTGAGGCTTGAGAGCTCTGATGTACTGACCAAAAGTTATAATATTGCTCTCAAGCCACCCCTGGACATCCCATATTTTCCTCATATTTAAGGGTGGCCCAATATAAATCTAGGGAGTGGTAGGCAATTAAAACAATATTCCTGAAAGGCAAAATGTCTAAAGAAATAATTCATTCAAGAACTGGACCAGTTGCACCAAAAGAGCCCACACACCTCCAAAAATGGGTAATTCCAGAAAATATTCGTACCCCTATATTACCACGAGTGCCATAGAAATTTGACTCCTCCATGCGATCGGAAATTCCAAAATGCTCTACCCCTCATGCATTTAGAATTCCAATCCCAGCAACCCCCCCCCCCGTGCATTCGGAATTCCAGGCCAAAGAACCCCCCTGCATCCGGAATTCCAAAATGCCACCCGTGGTAGGGGTACGGATATTTTCTGGAACTACCCAATTCAAACACAGTACAGTTTAGGTACATGTACTAGACACAATAACTTATTATGTGGTAGTCCTAAGTTTTGGAAATGACAGAATGTGGTTACCACATAAGATGTACATGTAGGATACTGAACGAAGAGCAAACATATTTCTCATAATATTTATAACTTAGTAATAACCTGAATATTGAATAAGTTCTTGTACAACAATATTAAATCTATTGGGGATTCTCTTATAAGCTAAGCAGCTATCAAGTGAACACAAAAGCTAAATAATTCATGTCCTGCATCTTTAACAGAGAACAGCTGAAATTAAAGGAAAAGTTAATCACATCAACGTGTGTGGAGTGGTTGGAGAAAGATGAAGCTGACAAATTTGAACAGCTCAAGCTTGTAGGAGGAGTGGACATTTCATTTCAGAAGGGAGATGAAAGTCATGCCTGTGCTTGTCTGGTTGTTCTTAGTTTCCCAGACTTGGAGGTAATTATTTTATCAATTCTTATATAGACATTATAATTATACATAATATACACACCAAACTTGAATGTGCTTTTTATTCAACTGTTGGTCAAGTAATTAAATAGAACGGCATGGATGTGGTTTGAGACCAAATATTACAACTCATGTGGCACAGACAGGCAATCGATTAATTTTGCCCTTTTTGGAAGAAACTACCTGTCCTAAAAATGCTGGAAATAATGTTTCAGAACTTCCAGTTTTTCAGACTTTGCTGGGATGGCATGTCCCTGGCCTAGGCCTCGCACCCCTAGAGGCTTAATATGTCTTTGGTGATGGAAACATTTTCCCTACCCAGCAAAATCCTGACAGTTGATGGATTGTAGTATATACATGTACATTGTAGGATGGACAAATTATTATTAGTAAGAGACACAATTAAGACAAGTCAGGGCTCAAAATAACGGTTGGCAAGTCGCCGGTCAAATAAAATTTAGCTCAGACATACCAAGGTTTTGTCTGCCCAAATATATAATGTACTTTCCAGTCTGCAAACGATAAATTATTTGTACATTACTGATCTTTTTAAGACTGTTTTAAAACCATGTTTGAAACAGAGACATGCCAATGATGTATCAATTAAAACATGTTGAAACAATTGATCAGTTGAAACAGTTATGTCCGTCAGAAGAATATCTTGTTTTGTTTACACAAGGGAAGGTGGTTGGGGCTGCTCTAATTTGGGAAACCTGTAGCTGCAGTATCTGTTTACTTTTAATGCTTCTTAATGTTGTGGACAGGGGCATTTTCTCTCTATGTATGTACTTATTATTTAATGGTGCAGTGATTACTACCATAATTAATCCATTCAAAAGGTAATCTACTCTGATTTGGAAATGGTGCATCTGACAGCTCCTTATGTCCCAGAATTTCTGGCTTTTAGAGAAGTCAAGTTTCTCATCAACCTGATAAACAAACTGAAAGACAGTAAGCCAGACACCACCCCACAGGTAAGGTCTCAAGTAAATCATGTGTATAATGAAGGTAACAAATTACATGACTGTGCATCGGGCTGAAGTACATTGTAGGATATACATTTTGTGGGAATTTTTTTTTGTGATTGGACAATTAGGGTTGCCGCTTGTTTAAATTTGTACTTCTCTTTGAGCTCCTATAGTAAGTAATTCAAAGTGGAAAATTTGTTTTTTGTTTTTATGGAGTTTATTTTTGCAGAATTTTTTTTTTTTTGCAGGAACTTTTTCTAGCGAATAAATTGTCCAAAAACCTGCAAAAATAAACTCCCACAAAAATAAAATCTTACATGGTATGTATGTACAAACCCCCAGAATAATCAATATTTTTCATTCCTGGGGGGTACTCAATATAGTGGGTTATATGAGGTGGCTCTGCCTGTAAAAAGTGCTTTTTTGAAGCTCCAACGCAAAGGGTAGGGACAATTGGTATTTTAATATATCAAATTAAAGGGTCACCGAAAATAACTCAAAGAGATAGCAACTAAATCTAAGTACCGTATTTATTCGAATTATAAGTGCCCCTCGAATAAGCACCCACCTCGAATAAGCACCTGCCTTGAATAAGTACCCACCTCGAATAAGCACCTGCCTTGAATAAGCATCCACCCTGAAGGCCAAAAAAGTTAGTAAGCGCCCATCCTCGAATAATTAGCACAGAAACGATTGATGAACAATCAAATAACGCAGTTCAATTTTCAATTTTTTGTTTACAAATTATGTACTATACAGGTACCATTGAAAAGTTTTGATATTTTTGCCTTATTTTCAAAGTCTAGGACAGGGGTGCAGTTTTGATCTCGGCATATAAAAGTGGTACCATTTCAATCAAAATTGGAATATGAAAGGGTAAGGGGGTGCCCCCCACCCATAAAGAAGCTACATTATATTGAGTACCCCCTCCCCCCGATTTTCATTATCATGCTCACATCACAGATTTGTTTCTGTTGTTCTCATTCCATTAACAGTAGATAGTGTCCTTACATATTAAAAAATCAGTATTTTAAGACGTATTAAATTAATCTATATAGATTCACATTTTAATAAAATATTTTTTTATTTGGCAAAATGTATTTGTCATGAATTGTAAACTTGTTATCACATTGCTTTCATTTCCTTAGGTGATTATGGTTGATGGAAATGGGATTTTTCATCCTAGAGGTAAATTAGTTAACTAACTCATGATTATGTTCAGGTGCTATAATTATTTGTGATATCATGAGCCATTTAAACAAATTATTGCAATTATAATTATTAACCCTTTCAATTCAGCCCCAAACATGTCAAGTGATGTGTTGCTAAATTCTCCTTACAAGTCTCCGTACATTTGTTATAAGGGACGGGTCGTTGTTTATGGAATATACCGGGTCGGGAAAATGCTTAATCAAACTTTCACAATTCTCAAGACCCGCTCAGTCAAGCAGTAAAAATTTCAAGGTCCGGCCAGACTAGCGTAAAAATTTTCATGGCCCCGTGCTTTAGGAAATTGATCTGTTCAGAAAAATACTGACAGCACCAAGAGAAGAAATCAACAACTACTTGTCAAAACAAGAAAATACCATGTTCTTTAATGGGCTTTAGCCGAGTAGACTGTTTTCATTAATTTAGAATACGAACACTAACTAATAATAAAATCAACTATTTTTGTGTATTTCTTTCAAAAATTGTCAAATATACATGGAGCTGTACACATGAAAACGATATCGATATGCATGCAGGACAATCAATATTATCCTGTAATTATTGAAACTAGTTTTAAAATAGGCTAATGCCATTCAGCTCATGGGCCACACACGTTGTACAACTTCAGTGTCATACATGAGAGAAAATTCGAAAATTGTAACTTTTCATTATTGCTAGTCCAGCGGGAAGTGCGGTGGCCTACAAGGGTCACGGCAAACTCAAACTTCTCACGGCAAACTCAAACTACTTACGGAAACTAAATGTCCTCACGGCAAACTCAAACTCAAACTATTCACGGCAAACTCAATCTTCTCACCGCAAACTCAACGTCGAGTTCTTGGCTACCGCCAAGAGTCAATACAATGGACTTTTGACACTAAAGAATGCCGGCCTTTTTGCAACTTAGCTCTTGTGAAAAGTTAATCGAAAGTACTCTTGAAAAGATTCGTGGGAAAATAAAACTGTTTAGAAACTACACTGAACTCGACACCGGCGTGGCCGACACCTCGGAAAGCAATTATTCCAGCCAGGATTCCAGTGATGATGAATGAAAAACTTAAACAGATTTCCTGATTTGCTGTTTCAATATATAAATTGATCTCCGTGCAGGTTGAACTTGAACATTTCCATATAATTTGTGGAATGTAGAAGTGAAACACATGTAAATGAATTGTACACAAACGCGAAACCGAACGCGTAAATACAGAATGCAACCACCTGGGATGCAACACAAAACATTGATTAATCATCAATGATAATTGACAGAAAACAAATGTTAAAACGTTCGTGAAGCGAGATAAAAATATAAAACTCAATTGTTATTGTTGTAATGAATAAAATTTAGTCTCGATCTTTCTCTATACTAGTTCTTAACATATTTTCTATTGATTCATGTCGATATATAAATCAGGTTTTGTTTTCATGACCTGTATCTTTGAAACAAAAATAAATTTCAAAGCCCGTACAAACGGCTGCAAAATTTTTTATGACCCGGGGTCAAATTTTCCCAACCTGCTATATTCCATAAATAATGACCCATCCCTAAGCAAGTTGGAAGAATTTCGCAATTCATCCAAGAAAATTTGCTGTTTCTGATCAGTTCCTCAATTCTCATTATCAAATGACTTCTTTTTGTATTGATACAGTAAGGAGAAGATAAATGTCGATAAATGTCTGGGGCTGAAAGGGTTAAAGAAAACCTAAAGTGAAATACACTTTGTGGCCATCCTGGTTTATGACGTGAGTTGCCATTCTCAGGTCATAATGATTAACAATCAAAACAAAAATAAGGTGCAGGACCTGGGAACGGCAACTAACTGACATCATAATCTAAGATAGTGGGCCTATGACTGCCAAAGTGCAAAAATATGTACATTCAAAACACTTTTGTTTCATTGTTGTTTATGTGATGGTTATGAACCCCATAAACAGCACAGAATAATTCAGTTTAATATCTAGTTACGGTAGATCAGATTTACATGTACATGTAAACATAGCAGATCTAGATGCTGTGGGCATGAAAATATTATTTTAGTATTCAATGCTTTCAGTCTACAGTCAACTCCCGCCTTGTGGACACCCCGCTATTACAGACACCTCGCTACTACAGACAGAAGCTAAATCCCTGGCTGTCAAACTATAAAGAAAATAATGTATGGAAATAACTCTCGCTATTGAAGACTCTTGTTATTACAGAGTTTCAGACACTTCACATGGTCCCAAACTAAAATAGTTGTTCTTCTCTTACTACAAATATGGACAACTTCGATTAATTTAAATGACATAATTTAATTTATTGTTTGCTGTTTGTCATTTTCGTTGGCAGAAATGATAAAAAATACATTACCAAATGTTGCAAACTTGTCTTCGAAAACAGACTTAATATTTACATGATTTCAGCAATATTTTTTTTTCTACTTTCTGGGGTTTTCTTACAATAAAAAAATTGGGTCATTTTTATCTCACCCCACTATTGTGGACTCTCGCTATTACAGGCACCAAATGACAGTCCCTAAGGCATCTGCTATAATGAACGTGACTGTATTATATTAATTTCGATAATAATTATTTTGTATTTACAATCTAAGAAAAGTTTATATTAAATAATAGTTGTACATATTATTAAATACAGTAGCACCCATCCCCAAACTAGAATCTAACCCTTTCAGCCCCAAACAGGTCAAATGACATATTGCTAAATTATCCTTACTAGTCTCTATAATACATTTCTTATAAACATGTTGGGAGAATTATTTGTCAGTTCATCTTCAAAAATTAGATGTTTATCATCAGTTTCTTTATTCTCAGTACCAAACTACTGTCGTTTGTATTGACATTATTAGGAGAAGATAGATGTTGATAATTATCTTGGGGCTGAAAGGGTAATAATACACACCCTTCCAGAAAATACCATTATTATTTTGTTATATAGAATCTGTATTTATTGTGTTTTAGGATTTGGCATTGCTTGCCATTTGGGTGTTCTGACCGACATTCCAACCATAGGAGTTGCTAAGACACTCTTTCATGTGGATGGTATTGAGAAATCTCCTGATTATATTGAAAAGGTTGTGTAAATAAAATGGGATAGCAATAAACATTTAGGGTACATCTATTTAGGACTACAGGCCCATAGCCAGGAATTATTGTGAGGGTGGAGGGGATGGGGCACGGATTAGTATCATAGAAGACTCGTGCAGGCCCATACGCAGGATTTTTTCTGGGGTGGGGCCAATATAGGGGGGGAGTCATGCACCCCCGAACAATTTTGAAAATTTAAGTTGCTGGACACCGATTATGCTGGAATCAGAGAGTCTGGAATTAGTGTGAAAGTGGACAATTTCTTTTTTACGTTTAAGGTATACTTTTGTGGCACAAGATTAATTTATTTTAAAAGAAATATAACACAATATTATATATTGCAAAAAAGAACTGTAATTGTAAAAAGCAAATTTGTAATAGATTTTGTGGTATGTAATCTTATGTGATCTGAAGCAGACCTTACAGCCTGTGTGGGGTTGCGTACGCACCCATTGCACCCCCTGCATATGGGTCTGTCGTGGGTATATTTTTCTAGCAAAATGTTTATAAATGTTATTTATTAACTGAATGGATCGACTGCCACATGGCCATAGTGGGTATGTTCACACCCCTCTGCCTACAGGCCTGAACTATTCTGTCTCTAATAAGTCAAATATAAACTTTAAATGTTTGCCCAAAACTTCACCATTTTAATGGTTAAAAGTTAAAAGTATTAGCCATAGTTACAACAAACATCTTCTGAACACAATACGTTCTCACTTGAATTCTGTTGACTTATAACATTACTAAAGTTTTTTCTCAAATCCTATATTACTTGTCTTCAATAGAGAGTTGGTTAAGTTTTTAATCTCCCTGCAAAGTGTACATTAATGTGACTGGACAGGTGTATATGTAATGTTTTTGCCCTTGAACTTAATTAGCATTAAGCAAGTAAAACATTGAAAACTTGTAGAGTCATATAGATCTTCACATTTGTTTTTTGAAACTTTTTTTCCTTCTGGATATACCCTGAAATTGCATGTATATACATGTACATGTACAAAATGCAATCATAAATATTGATACCATAGTCATTTTCTGCTACATCAATAAATAAAAGTATCATAAATGTTGTTACATGATTGTATATAAGTTGGTAGTTAAAGTGTGATATTTGACAACATTATTTAATTAGCTCCAGCTTTTCAAATATATTCCTGATTGTTAACTCAATTTTGTTAACTAAAGTTTTGACATTGCTTGTAAATTAATTTGTAGATAAAAAGTTCCTTGCATAAGGGTGGTGATGTGTTTCCACTGGTTGGAGATTCTGGAGCTGTATGGGGAAAGGTAATTTGTACTCACTCAATACAAATAGAGTGATGCTTCTACATGTACATTGCGGTATATATAATGTTATTTTCATATCCAGTGTTTTTAAAATATTCTTATTCTATTCTGAAATAGAACGTGAGAAGCACAAATCTTGGGTCTGGTAAAAAACGCGAACGTGGAAATAGAAAATATCCTGTTGTTAGTTTTCCTTCCAAACTAGGGTCTCCAGGGTCTTCCTACAATTCAGACTCCTTCATAAAAGGAATAATAAACAAGGAATGGATGATACAAAAAGGAAAAGAGAAACCAAGAAAGTAGGATTTCAGCAGCTGTCGTTGTAGCTGTTGCTGTCCAAGCTGCTTAAAGGGATCCTCTAGTGAAAAAATATGTTTTCACAGGTGAAAGGGATATAGGTAGTTCGAGATTCTGAAAACCGACTTCTTTTGATTTAAAACAGTAAGGGCTTTGTGCAGCAATTAAGTCGTCAAAATCACATTACTAATGCCGGCGTTTATCTCCAGATTCTGTAGCATGAAGTGGCTGAAAGTGTTGTTAATTCTCCTCGATGGGATGCTAGTCTATTGCAGGGTTACCCCCCACCCCCCACCCCAGCATTTTCTCGGGTTTGTTTCTAACAGTTTGCCAGGTACCCATTTATACACCCATGTGAAGAGAAGCACTGTAAGAGTCAATGTCTTGCCCCAGGTACCCATTTATAC
>JANUFV010178085.1:0-12845 GCA_024757865.1 Epizoanthus scotinus | reverse complement strand
GTAGTAATAGTAGTAGTAGTAGTAGTAATAGTAGTAGTAGTAGTAGTAGTAGTAGTAGTAGTAGTAGTAGTAGTAGTCGTAGTAGAAGAAGTAGTAGTAGTAGTCGTCGTCGTCTTCGTCGCCATCGTCGTCGTCGTCGTAGTAGTAGAATAAGTAGTAGTAGTAGTTGCATAAAATAGCAAACTTCACGAGTCAATTAAAGAGTTCAGATCCTGTTAGGATGTTAGACAGTTCAGTATTTGTATTGTATCAAAGGAAGCTACTTCAACAGTCGGCAAGTCCAATAAAAAGGCTTTCTGTTCCAAGCCTATATGAGCTACATAGAATCATTTATATTACTACAAGTGAACAAAACGTACACACCCTTGGAACCAGATAATAAAAGACTGCAACAGCAAATTATTAATGTCATTAACTCCTTGAAGGAGCTGGTGTTACTCAGTTCTTACAGCGAATTATCGTTCAAAATCTAGTGAAAAAGTTGTTAACGTACATCTAATGAAACCACAAGCAGGGACCTGTTCATTATTATTGCAATTCTGGTGACAATTTCAGTTTTTATAGTGGACCATATTTGAAAGGTCAAATACGAGGAGTGTTGATCACATATCAAACACTGACAACAGTGTAAAGGATGCCCAGCAGTCAGTGTTTGTTGTAGATTCTCAAACAATTTATGCAAAACCCAGCAGTGTTCAATCACACTTCCAAACACGTCACATTTACAATTGTTATTGCTTGACAAATTATTAATAAGTTTACAGTGTCAAATCATAATTGATAGTTTGATATAAGCGACCTCGGCTTTTAAATTTAGATTTTATGGATATTGTTGCTCCAATGATTTCAATTTAATGTATTTTATTCTGTCACAATAATATCGCAATCTTTGTTTAATTTTAATTTAGGGTTATTTGATTGAAATGTTTACAAAAAACGCACGATTTTGCAAGTGGATAACAAGCAATAGACCTTACTTGGAACGAAGCCAATAAATATATAAAGATCAGGAGACAGACTCCTTAAATTAGACTGTTGCATTTATTTTTAAAGAATATACGTCATTTTAAATTCTGAGGTCGAACTTTTTACTTATTTTTCAGGAAACACAGCACTTTATTATCTCACAGCTCTAACAACCGACACTATAACAAAGAAAGAGACCCAACACCTGTTTTATTGATCAGTTTAGTGTTGAGACTGACAACAAAGCGCTTAAGAAAATATGTTCTAGTCATAAAAAATTTCCAATAGACGCTCACACTTTCAAAGCATCACACCAGGTATATCAATAACTCAAGAATGGACAGAATAATAAATGTCTAAGTTCCTGGTGTGAACAGTATTAACTCAAGTGACAATTATTCATATTAATCAATTATGTTTTGAGAATGCACTGGAGGGAAACAGCTGGTGTATATCACGTTTTACACAAATAGAAACAGATAAGATTTCAGGTTTCCTTTGAAACCAGGTGCAACACACAAGACTAGAAATGCTAATGGTTGTCATCCAATCAGACAAGCTTTAAATTAAGCTTTCCAATTTTTCAATTAGTATAAATTACATTTGCTTTTGCTTGACTGAGGTAATGAGAATGGCATGTGTTATTCATATTAATTTGTAAGACTCCTTTGATGAAAACCAACAGAACAATATACTAACAGCCAGAAAGATTTACTAGATGATCAAACGAAACTCGTGAACACATCTCTTATGTGTTTCATTAATCTCAAATCATGACACAGTAGAATAGATGAGGTAGTACTCACCTTTTTGACATTGCTTTTAAGTTATATGTTTTATATTTTGTACAGCTATAAGCTTTTTTTTATCATCACCTTTATTTTTATATTTGCTACAATTGTAACTTTATCCAATTATTGCAATGCTCCATTGATCATAACTATTATGGAAATATGGCATTAAAAACTCTTAATTTATTATTTTTATTAGTTGCCTTTATTGAGAACATTAATTGCAAAAAGATATATTGAAGTTGATTATTAGATGCATATTTCCAACTTTCCTGCTGTACTTTCCTCCGCAATTGTGACACCAACTTCATCTAGACATTATTCTGTCTGATACTCTCACACAAAATTTAACACAAACTTTGTTGGAGAATTGGATCAGTGAACTGCTGCCAGCATATTCAGTTGTATTGTGTCACCATCTTTGATTGTTCTGTGTTACCACATTTGATTGTACTGTTTTACCATATTTGGTTCTATTGAACACAGAAGAAACGTGGAAACAATAAGGTACCGGTCCAGTCTTCTGCAGTTTCTCAAAAATAGTGCCAGGCCCCTTAATCAAAAACAAAGCCATTATCATGACAGCTTCTACCACCATAAGAAGAAAAACCTGGGTACAAATCTAAACAAGTGTATCCAGCATGCATCTGACTGGTTTTCAGACCTCGACAGTGTCTCTCGCACACTCAAAACAACCTCAACAACATAAACAGACCGTGGTACAAGAATAGTAAACTAAGTACAAATTTAAAGAGTACCCAGCATGCATCTGACAGGTTTCGAAACCTCTGCAGTTTCTACTGCACAGTACCAGGCCCCAATGATAAAACAACTTAACAAAATGGACTGCCTGTGACACCACGAGAGAGGTCTAGGTACAAACCTATACAAAAGTGCCCAGAATGCATCTCGTGCACACAAAAAACAAATTTAAGGAACAGGAGCAGACTGCATCATTCCACAAAGAGAATACTGGAAAAATAACCAGCATAGATCTGGTAGATTTACCGCTACCACACTTTGGGGACGTGTCTGCTAACACCAGAACCACAAGAGAAGGCTGGGTACAACTAGTACTCTAATTTCAGTGTCAGTCCCAAAACAAAGCAACTCTAGCAGCAACATCAACAAACAGTATGGTACCACGAAACCACGGAGCCAGTGATACACCATATTACAAGTTGGTTAAGGAGTCAAGAGTGGTTAAGGAGTCATTAAAGAAATAAAAATATCCTCAGACAATAATGCCTTTGCACTTAGAACGACTCACTGGCAGAAAAACCCATACATTATTGTTTACTGATACAAGACATCTTTTAGATAAAGACACTGATTGTTGAACATCTGCAGTCCAAAAAGAGTCATTAGTTGTTGTACAACAGAAGTACAAAGCTTTTAGCAGACCTGGACAATGAAACAAGCAAGAGCATACAGAAACAGATATTTATCAGGGTTACACCAAAACGTTCTTGAAGGCCAACTGTGATTATTTAGTATGCATACTTAAGCTTTGCTATTTTCAAAGCTTATTTGTTATAGTGATTTTGAAGTTTTAATCGAAATTGGAAAATTATGGAGGTACGTTATGGGACGTGCTTGAGATTACATTCATTTTTATGGGGGGAAATGCTGTGATTTCAAGAGGAACATGGTTAAACAGTGTATTAAAGACAACTCAGATATTGAGACATATTTTATCCCTGTTTATTTGTTACCACTAACTATGTTAACATAGAATTCTGTATATCATTAGTCAGAACAGTTACTTTGCTGGTGCACAATACAATACCCTTACACCGTGTTTAGAAATGTTACATTACAATCACAATTTTACTCTGGAACTCATTAGAACTATGATCCTTGGTGGCTTGACATTAATTGGACCGTTTTATTACCGACACATTGAACAAAGAATATTTTATTGAAAACTATCTGCAAGCAATGATGGTAAACCTTGTTGATATAATCTTAAATGCCAAAGGACATTCAAACTAACGTTAAATAGATTAATCCTGCAATAAAATGTTGCCTTTTTGCATTCGTTTCTTAAATTAAATCAACAGCCACTGCAAATATTTCAGTTAGGATTCCTATCGTACATCTACATTTTGCAACTGAAAACGAACTGTTAAACATATTTTTTTCAAATAATTGTCCTCATTCTAATAAAAAGATTATCATTGAACAGATTTAAGAAGCATTTTTTAACATTAACTTGATGTTGCCCTTATTGTTTATAACAGATCTAACTAAAATGTGCTTCTTTGCTGAATGTTGGTTCTCCAGAGCTCTTGTTTAGCACTTCGGGGTTCTTCATATTAATTTCACCTTATTACACCACAGCTTACCATATCAACAATAACTATAACTTTATACTTAATTTTTATAATATCAGTAAAAATCCGTAACCTTTTCATAACAAGCCCTGCCAAAGCAAATACTAGTTTTTTGCTCAACAACTGAATGAAACCAAATGTTAATTTTTCTCCAAAGTTCTAGCCAAATGGCTGATAAATAAAGTGATAGCTTAATAAATGGAAGAAAGAAACAGTAATTTAGTTACATGAAGTAACTACTTTCCAAAACATGGAGACGAAAATTCTACTTAAATAATGTCCTCAAAAGCTTGCAATGTCTTCACTGCTTCATATCACATAGACACGACAGTTTGTATTCACCTGACACAAAACAAGTTCAAATACTTTATCTCGAATTTAGTCTACATACTCCTTAGTGGTCGAGATTTACTTACTATCCAGAAATACAATAATTTTAACAAGCTAGCGATGCAGTTACATTTAATTTAGAATAATGTTTAGTACTACCGTAATGTACATTGGCCTATATCTGCAGTTTACAGTACATTTTCTTAGTGCACTTTTCTTTGTTAAAACACATAAATTAACCGCACGTTTAGATGGTTATAAGGTTACAACTAAGTCAGGAGCTTCAAAGAGTTTAGCCCTCTGCTGGGTAAGAACCCAGCTTTGTAGCAAGGAGCTGCACCTAGTAGATTTCTTGCTCCATTCCGCTGATGTGTTCAATGAAGTCTGTTGAAGGAGCGATAAGATCACAAAGCATTGAGTGAATATACGTCTTACAATTAGATTCTCAGTGCTTTTTGCATCGTCTGAGACAAAAACACATGCTCAATCAGCCAAAACAAACGAAGATTTCAAAGACGTTTCAAAGTTGGGACCAGTTTTACCAGTTATTACTAGTTAACCTGACACAAAGACCCGCAACTTTTATTCTTACAACTGAAAATAGTTTACTGTTAATATAATCAATTGTTTAAATTAAATTTAGTTGGGGTAGTGTAATATGTCTTAATGAATTTTAATAGTTTTACTTTAGCAGCGTTCACTGAATAATGAATGAATGAATGAATGGCAATATCTTAGCCATTTAATATCAATTAGAAATATTGTAACTTATGAGTTTAAGCTTGTGATAATTTTTAGATAAAACAAAGTAAAAGATGGGGGACTTGTTATAAAGTTTAAAAATGACTGACATTCCTCGAATTGTTGTAAATGTCGTTTTAGATTATAATTATTCATAAATAAACAAGTTTTACAAATTTTGTTTAATTGACTTCCAATTATGTAATTCAATGTGTTCTTGTCTTCAAGAAGAAATGCAAATAGCACCAGCAAACCTAATATTATTAAAATAATTAGTAGAATACGGTTAATAACAATTAGACCAACAGGACAAGTCACGTCTCCTTAATCGTCAGTTGTGATTTTGAACCTTAAATTTGTATAAATGACAACAAAACCGGAAGAAACGACTTGTAAATTGTCGTCAGACAGTCTTAGTTTCGTTTAACTTGCAATCACAGTACTTTTACGTTATTGTCTTCGAATGACTTCCCACCATGTAACATTTGATCAAATTTCACTACAGATGGGGTTAGTGTCCCATTGTTATAACGGCAATGGTACATCCTGGTTAGGCATTTTGATTCCACAGAAACATTTAGAGCACCCACTGCAGGAAGAGTTCAGGGGGTACATAGTGTCATATCCATAGAATCTGTAACTGTGTAGCTATGGTGTATGTTTGATTTGCTGTCAGTGTCCAGATTGTCAGGAATGTGTTTATGTTGAAACATCCAAATGAGACCGAATGTCTCAACATATGTGTTCCTTGAACCTAGTTAAGCTGCAAGATATCGCAACCGTAATAATCTATATTAAAGATTCATTCAAGCATTGCAGTAGAGTTTTAACTGGTTGATGTAAAAGATGGACAACAAATCAAACATGCCACATGGCAACACAATTGCAGATTATATGGATATGACAGTATGCAAAACGAATCAAGAGCAGTTTCAATCATTTCCTGTAAGGCCGTACAACGCCAGGGCAAGACCAGCGATTACTTAAATATTGTGCAGAAACCAATTGCAGCACCAGATAGACAAAAATTAGACAAAAATATAGGTAATCAAACTATTACTCAGGTTTTGAAAAACAATTAGTAACTATTTTGGAGCAGCATTTCAATTGGGATAAAAGCAAAAGATGTCCCTTAATAATATGGGCCCACACAAAATGGTACACAGTTCATTCCACTAAGCGCATTGCACTTCACACAGCACATGTTACGGCACATTTCAAGACACTTTACAAGTTACGTTGCATATAAAGCACATTTGTAAGCATACGTATTGCAGGTCTTGCATTATGGAGATCACATTTAACAGCACTTTGTAACATGTCTTACAACACCCTTTGAAGAACACTTCATGGACATGTATTTAAAAGGCCTAGTTCACACCATCTTTTACAGCATCGTTGCAGCATTCTCACAACACCGTTTGAAGCGCACTCCAGGGTACAAGTATTAAGCACAACTCAAAGCACGTTTAGCAGTACTCAGGTTAGAGTGTCAAGCCTCACATCAACATTTGCAGCACATTCAACACTATGTTCCAATACACTCTAACACATCACATTTCACAATGTAAACTTGCTGAAGTAAAACTGGCCCAAACATGAAAGTCTGTCTTATGTCCAAAGAACGAGAACCACTGAAGGTTACTTACAAGGGCAAGCGAATGGAGCTGCTCCTTGCCAGTGAGCAGTTTAGCCTTAGGTTTAGAAGAAAGGTTAGTTATTCCACTGTTTCAAAATAATTAACTTTAGAATTAGTGAACTGCATGCAACAATGAAAGTGATTTGCGTACGAATCTTCGACTGCAGTGAGAGTGGTTTGATGGCAGAAAAGTGCACCAGGCTTGTTTTGCATAGAAAATGCACTGAATTGGGATGGTTCAAAAATTCTTCAACACAGAACACCAATACGAACGATAGTTGTGCAGAAAGCAAGTACGAAAGGAACGGAAGATGTTGTTGAATGTTAGAGAGGTGAAAAGGATTGCGTGTGAAGAACACGGAAAGGATGATTGACAGATACCAAGTCTAGAAACTTGTTATCAATGGTGTTTTTTTAAATTCACGAATTCTAGAACTGTTTATTCAAACTGGCGAATGTTTAATCTCAAACGAGTTATATTTAAAGTTTAGGCCTTAGTTTATCATTGCTGAACTTTACTTTATGTTAATGTTTTATTATCTTTTAGACTATTGTATTTAGATGTGAGAAGATCCAGGCTCTTTTTCACGATGTTAAAAGTTTTAATGCTTTAAATTGATCGGATTTAACTTTAGATTATCATATTTATGTCAGTGAAAATCCCACCCCTTTTAACCCACAATACCATTTGACATTTATCCCTTTAAACTTTCATATTTTCATATTTATCCACCGTAGATCCGCCTCTTCCTCTTCCCTTCCCCCGTTTCTTTAATTCACACAACAATACAACACATGGAAATAATTTTATTGTTTAGAAATAACTTAGACAATGTTAAAGTGTGCAAGATTATAGCAATCCAAAGAACATAGCCAGCCCCACCTTTTCATCTACATACTAAACAGAAGGGGAACTAAAGCTGGTTTCTGAAACAGTCCTAAGTCCAGTACGGTTATAATAACCTTGTAGTTTGTACTATTAAAGTCGTTTAATGTTGACATGAATTAGACACACATCCAGTCAGGCTGCTTCTGTGGAACGTCAACCTCACCCCCATCCCCGTTCAACTGTGTGTGACCCAGACTACATAGAGACTGTTCATGGGAGACAATTTGATACTACTATTTGGGTGTCTATTACAGGCACCCAATACTAATTAGACATACAATAAAATAAGAAAACGAAAACAAAACGCAATATGTTAAAGCCATAAATCATGAAGTCAAAATATGATGTAATGTGGTGATAAGCAAAATAATATTACTCCATACTGATCTTGCGAAAACACCTGTCACACACAGTTGCTAGAGATAATATTGACCAAAAATAATGTCAGTGGAAAGTGTTTCAATATCACAGAAGCTGCCTGCTGGTGCGACCCAAATCAAATCAAATGAAACATATTTGAATGCTAATGCCAGCGAAAGAAACTGAGATTTATCTGAAAATAAAGTTATTGGATATTTAGAATAAAGATATTTTATGTAATAATTGATGCTATGTCTTGGCAACGGAAACGAGGAAGGTAGCGCTATACCAATCTGAATCTAATAAAGTTGTTGAAAACCTATTTCAGCAAAACGTTAAGTAATCAATGTAATAATCAAGACATCAAAAATGTTTTCATGTGTTTCAAACGTTGTGTTATACTTAAAGCTGCTAACAGTGTATTCTTCTGTCGAGAACATATACACATATCTGAGTTGCAAAGGACAATAATGGTAGTGCTACATTCCTCAAACCCTGTTGCATATTATTGCACATTGTGCCAAGGGTTATGGACTCACTCCAAAAATATATTTTATTGTAAGCCTAGGTTAATTCACGAGTTTAAATCTTAAATGACAGCATTATGTTTTAAGTAGTAGATCGACACAATATTATCTTGCAATTCTTTATGTTTAAAATTGATCGGCAATCTCCTGTATAACTCAATATTGGAAGCTACTTCTTTGCGACTTTAAATAACTCAGGTTATAACAATTCTGCATTAAAATAAATCCATTCCGCAAAACTAGCACATTTATCTAGTTCTTTGTCGAGGCTTTTGTAAAGGAGTACAGTTACCAATTATTATACGTTGCTATCGACAAAAGTGCCACCAAAATCGAGTTATACAGTGTTGTTAAACCTGCATTTAGGCATCTTATTTATCTTAGTTTTGTATTTATAGTTGTAATAAACTAGTCACTTATTAGTTTTAGCAATTGTTAACATTATTGGCAATATTTCTTTAATGAAGAAAACTCTGAAAAACTCGTTTAAAACGAACTTCAATTTAAGAATAAATTGAAGGTGCTCAAATTCTTTCCACTAGAACGTGGTATTATATTTTATTCAAAATAATCTATTGACGATAAATTTGTTATTCTGAAAATATATATTTTTCATCTTTATGATAAAGCATTCTGCCTTTAGTTAGTGTATAATTCAGGAATTTAATGGAAGTAAATGTAAGCTAGCGCATCTCTGCTATAGCTATAGCCTGTGTTAGGAAGTCTCTCACTAGTTTCCAGTCCCCTTGGTGTCCTTCCACACTATCAAATAACACACAGCTTTGAACTGACTCGTGATCAGGAGATGTGAGCATAATGCGTTGGTCTGTGAGATCGCATCAAGAAAATGAATCAGTGAATTGCTAAACAATTGTGATAATTCTAAATCTTGGATGCATTTTTCCTTCTACAATGTATCTACAGTTAAATGGCTATATTCAGAACACGAATAGCAGCATCACAATTACCTTAAATGCTTCGAAATAAATCTCAATACTATGAAAACTATAAACTTAAGTATTCGACATTGCCGATGTAAATGCAGTGATTACAAACGGAAAGTACCAAAACTGGTTTTATATGTGTTAACGCCTTGGCATTCTCAATGTACTGAAAACCATTACTTCTCCTTACGAACGTTTCATTTAATAATAATTTCTTTACAGATTGATAATCCGGATAATTTAGCTTTGATTTAATTCGAACAGGTTGCCAGTGTACCATTCATTTCATATTTAAAACCAGGACATGTGCACTATGTCAGCTGGAATTGTGCTGATAATAAAAAAAGCATCGTCATCAACGGTATGAAATTGAATAAGCTTTGTTTTTAAATATGCACCTCAAATGATTCTATCAACTCATACAACATGAAGCATCCTCGCTAAGAGACTTTTTGGCATTTTGCTTTCCATTTATACGATTTTTGTTATTTGTTACTTTTTTTGACCCTTTGGTTTTTCTTGGAATCAATTTCTGTGGAACTTCAGTTTTTGGAACATGTTCTTCGTTTTCCAAAGTTTCGGAAAATTCTTCACGAGTTCTTGGCGGAGTTGGTGACGTATAAGGAGGAGGCTGCTCATCTAGACTATCGCATTCAAATTTATGCATTTCATTTACTCTCACTTCTAGTTTTTCAAGGGCAACCTGCAAATCCTGAGTCAACTTTTTCAGTTCTCTATTTTCTTGCTCAAGTTGAAGAGTTGTAAATCGCTCTTGAAGGTCCGAAGCCTCAATCTGATTCAATTCTGAATCTGGCAAGCTAAGCGTACGATGTAGCTTTTTCCGTGGACGCATAACATCATCAAACGATTTATCAGTCTCTGAAGGTAAACCAGAATCATTGTCTTCGTGTTGAAAGAAAAAAGAAGGTGTGCTCGAACGGTTAACTGAAGGAGTAGATGCTCTACTACTGTATGGCGAGGCAGGCTCACTACTAAATGGTGTGGTTACATGGCTGCTAGATGGCGATGTGTACTGACTATAGCCACTTAACTCGGCTTCAGATTTCTTATCAGATTCATAGTCACTCAGCCACACAGTTGAGTAAAACTTGTCAGGTGAGTTTGCCTTTGCTTTGGGTTTGTTTCGTCTAACAACCTTCTTTGGTCCCCACTTCCTGTGAGCTGTGTGGTACGGCATGAAAAACTGATTATTATAAATGACTTACAAGAAACAGCTGGAAATGCCAAGAACTTTCTAAACAAAACTGCCATATTTCTGCTAGCACACTGTGTGTTGAGACAAGAACTTGGAGAACAATACCCATGATTTATACTAAAATAGCCAACGGAGCAGCTGTCTCTAAGCGCAATTGCAGAACTGTTGTTCATTCATCAGCATTACATAAAATCATCATGTATATCTTATTTTGAAACTGACTGAGATAAAAGCTTACTAGTGTAATGTCCTAGCTTGACTCATATCTTTAATATTTAAGTTAATAAGTTTTTAGAAAGCTGGCTTTGTTTAAAAGCAGCGCAGCACTTTGATCGTCTATTCTCGAATCCATAATCCATAAACTCAAACTTGTTCTTTATATTCTCTTTGTGTGTACTACAGGTGAACTCTTAAGATCAGTATGGAGTATCTTAGCAACTGTATTTTGGTAACTTTCCACGAACAATTTGAGTTGAAGACGTTAATTGTGTTACCAACAGTAAAGGCAATCTATAGTAACTGTTACTTGGTAAAGTTAGTACTGATTCATAAAAGTCGAAATAAGCCAAACCTTTACTGTTCATGTCACAGCAGTCAAACAAGAATTAAACTGCAGGTTTTGATATCACGATTTTGGAGATCCTTTGTGAGGCATCTTCTAATATCGTTTGCCTTCTGACTGTTAAGTAACATAACACGTCTTTTTTTACCAACAGGCACGTACAAGTGAACAAAGAAAACATTTGGTATATGTAGCACTGTGCATGTATGCCAATAATCAATTGCATGTTCATGTATGCATGCGTATGTCCTTACCTGAATCAGATGCATCCTTCTCAAATACTTGGGCTGGATACCTGTAAGTTTCATTGTAAACATTTACGATCAGAAGTCCTTCAACGCATTTGCCACTTTAAAAACATTCACCCATGAGAAGGTATAGATCCAACAAGTCCTCTTTCATTAATCAAATGGACTTGTCATGAAAGTACATTATAACATTTGTACTGTATAGTGCATACACAATATACTTTGTTGTAACAATTGTATCGAAGTACATCATATACAGCCTGACCTTCTTCCATCTACTAATACAATTTCTTTAGACCGTCCTGGCTTGTAAGTATATTCCAGCTCAGTCTATAATATGCGACATAACATTGTCATGAAATAAGCCAGGGCCCAGTTCCTAGAAAGTGGGTTAACTTTAACCAAGGGTTAGGCCAAATTTCATCTACGAAACATACTCTGGTGATTAAAAAATATTATCACAACATTCCCCAGAAACCCTTTACATAAACCCGACATCACAGCCCAAATCAGTCTGTAAGGCCGTAAACTCAATCCAGGGTTAATATTTTAACCCTGGGTTAAGGTTAACCCACTTTCTAGGAACCAGGCCCAGAATAACGAGCTTCACTGTACTTCATGGAATGAAATGTATCCTATGTAGTGTAAACCTTGTCTGACCAATAGTAGTCGATAGTGTGTCAAGTTTTATAAAGTTTTCTTGTTAAGAATTGATTGTTCCTTTTAGATATGCTTCCAGTAAGTCCAGCAATAATAGAAAGCTATAATACTGCTTATCATGGGCAGTGTTTCATGACCCTTTTTAAACTAGTGCAACAATGTCAGTGTCGATATAAACCAATGCTTAATATCCATAGAGTTCAGCCAACTAACGAATGTTTGATTTCATCACTGCATAATGCACATAAATGTACCTTATTTACACAACCACTTTCAGACGACTATTTAAAATTTGAAATAAAAGCATTGGCAAGTTCATGAAGCACTTCACAACTTAAAGCAATCAATATTGGAAAACGGAACAGAGCTACCAATCCATTTATCATTTGCCTTCTAAAGACTTACAGCTCATCATTGGCTCCAGTAGATCCAGTTGGAGTCTGTGGAAAGAGTTCAACACATACTTTAGTCTTTAGCATACAAATATATGAAAAGGAACACAGCCAATACGAAGTGACCATAACAGTGTCCTCAGGACTAATAATGGAATAGTAATGGCACACTTGGTGACCACGCTTTTATGTTTGCCGCACCTAAATTATGGAATGAACTACCACCTGACATCAGAAACTCTAC
>JANUFV010177974.1:0-12847 GCA_024757865.1 Epizoanthus scotinus | reverse complement strand
AAAATGGCAGCCTTCAAATTGAAAAAGTGTGATTTTGACGACTCGCTGCACAAAGCCCTTACTGTTTTAAATAAAAAGATGTCGGTTTTCAGACTCTCGAAGTATATACCTGTCACCTGTGAAAAAATATTTCTTCACTAGAGGATTCCTTTAAGTAAGAAGTATAACAATCCGGTAATAACATTTTAAAATAGATTAATGAGAAAAATATAATAACAAGCAATGTATCATATTTCATACGTCTGTTTCATTATTTTTCAATTTTTCAATTTTTCAGGCTCCAAGCGATTCAGGTCAATCTCAGAGTCAAAGTCAATCTCAGAGTCAAAGTCAAAGTCAGCCTCAATCTCAATCTCAGACCCCAACGGTAAGTGTACGCTCCTTCGTCGATTCACCAGTAGAATACTTTCCAGCGGCTGTTAACTTACAACTCCAAATCATTCCTATCACAGGGAGCAGTCAAACGTTCTGCTGAGGACGCTGTTCAGCCAGAAGCTAAGAGAACAAGATCTTCATCTCAGGTATGGCGACTCTGTTTTATATCAGTTTCAGATATCGGCATCAAAAGCATTATTTGAAAGTTTTAACGTCGAAATGTTGATTCGATTTTGAGTTGCAGTATTTTGAATTTTGTGACGGTCTGACTCAGCATATTTCCTAAATGTCGTAAAATTCCGTATAGTTAGGTAAATTAAAATGTATGTCTTGATGAACCTTTAAAACTCATAACTATTAAAAAGTTTTTAATTTCATGGAAAGAAACAGCTTTATTTGTAGAATACATTTTGTCTGCCATCTTGGTGAACTACTTTGATACTTTACACCACTTTGTTAATTTAATTACATTCAGAACGGTTGTAACTCTTTCCATTTCTTCGGCTATAATACATAAGTGATTCAGTAATCGAATGGTAGAAAATGTACTTGTTTCATCTGATGTCATTCATACACCATTAAATCAAAATGTTTAAAATACATGTTGACAATCTTATAACAGTGCAAGTGAAATGTTTTACTTGGTTTCTCATTCACCTTTTCTTTCTTGTTGTTTCTCAGACTCATACAACTCGTGTGGTGCCGGAGAGCCAGGTAAAGTCACCGCTAGAGAAACATCATGCTGATGCTGTGATCAATTTCCTCTTGCGAATTGCATGTCAGGTGAGTGTTGTTCATTGACTTAAACTTGTTCTCTGTCTTCTCTGGTAAAAGGACAAGAAAGTGAAACAGTATGTACTGCAAAATTCATATTCTTCATCTCTGTCAACGTAAACTTGTCAGTGATCCAACTGCACTCGTGTCATTCTTAGAAACTTCTGATTTCTGATTATGATTGCTTTTGTCCTCTTTAATTTCTGATTAGAGTGTGTTTTAAATTAGTATAATACATACAAAATTCCATACATTCCATGCATTCCATGCATTCCGTAATTTATATACATATATTACGTAACGTGTGTGTAGACTAGGTGTCGTAGGAATGTGTTTGCGCTAGATATAAAACATATCTTTTGATCTCTAGTGTCTAACTCGAAAACCTGGCGGTTTATTTAGAAACTATGAGTTTCCATTGTTACTTATAATCTTTAGTTTAATCTTGCCTCAAACGATGTACCCAGTTTTCAAGTTTTTTGGGTTTTTTCGTTTGTGATTTCAGGTGAATGAGCCATCCACCACAATGGGTTCGCCAGGAGAGACACTTTCTAGACGATGTGTGGCATTGCTGAAGACAGCACTTAGACCAGATGTCTGGCCAGGTCAGTACATTGCAGCTTGGAATTGGACAAGCGCATAAAACACATTTGTAACCAACCAACAATGCATCAAATGTAGATAAATCTACTGAAAATGTAATAATGTGTTGTGTGTTATGTTACTAGGGTGGAAGGCTTGAGTTGACGTTTCGAGCACTAGCATAGTGATCTCAAAAAGAGCTAGTGAAACATCAGCTCAAACCTTCGACTCTCATGGTAAAAACATAACACATCAACTTTCAGTTAATTTAACTAGAATTTGGCTAGAAAACCTAACTTTTTTACAAACTAGTCTTCCTGAGTGCATAAGATGTTTATACTTAGCTTCATTAATCTTTCTACAGGAAATTACATTGCCGCTTTATAGTGATTCTTTCATTTCTGGGCAAATAAATGTTTCACTGTTATTTTGTAAATATCAAATATTATTTTTAAAATATCTTTGTACGAAACAGCAGCACATTTAGCAAGAGTGATTGATTATTTGTTTTCCTTCAGGTGTTGACTTGAGAGTCATGTGGTTAGATAAACTGCTGATTACCGTGGTAAGTATAACTTGCAATACTTGTTCACGATTCTAAATCAGAACCATCCAAGCTAAATAAAAAAAAATTAAAAAATATGAAAAAAAGGAAAATGAGAAAAAAGAAAATAAAGAAAAAAATCCAAACATCCAAACTAATCGAGCATTGTAGACCGTATTAATACCGGCGTTTGTAGTTTGATAAGGATCAAATTCTATTTTCTTTGGTGCCCATACAGTGGCCTTTTTTGCTACGTTCTTGTGACACCAACTGCCTGATTTCTGTGGAGTTCCAGTAGTAATAATAATAACTTTAATTTACGAGGGTAAACACGTGCCAGTAAAACTGATGAACTTGTGGCCCTCCTAGCAATAAAATCTTTACATGATTAAAATGCTACCTAAACTGTCTACACTATCTATGCTGTCTAGCTATTTACAAGTCTAGAGGGTATGACTTAGACTTGATAGTAACATTGTCTGGTTTTGTCCTAATCCTCAGGATCAAACCCCTGCTAACTACGCCAACGTTTGCACTGGTCTGGAGATCCTCACCTACCTCCTGTCGGTGCTGGTATGTGCACGTATATCCTATTTAAGAAATAAAAAACATTTCCGTGTTTTCCATCGAGATATGGTAACATGAGTGTAAGTTTGAGAGAACAAGAAATATTTATTGTAGCACTAGTCGAAGTCGAGTGTTTCCACAGCTATTTCGCGTTCTCACAAACTTGCACGAGTGTTGCCATAACTAAGAGAAAACACGGGAATGTGTCTATTTATTTTATGAAATAGAAGCAGCCATGTTTTTTTTTATCGAGTTTGGTAAACGGCTTTCAACTGATCAGCATTCGTGTTATATCTAGTTTATTTTATACATGTAACAGTTCATCTCGGAGACCCAGGGTCAGATCGTCGGGCGGCGAAATGCAGGGCGCGAGAAAGAGCGGGAAAAATTGCTTGAAACTTCACGCACCCTGCGTTTCCGTCGCCGGATGGTTCGCCCCTGGGTCTCCGATGATGGTAACAGTTGTACCATGCATTCTGTTTCTCTTCTCATGCGTATTCACACAGTTCAGTACCACTGGCCATTGCATTATATGCATCAGATTTCCTTGTATATCTCAGTACAACGAGTGGTTCAGCTGTAACATGTTGATTTCTACTGACTGTGTTTCTCTTACCAGAAATTTCACCTAGCACCTGCTGGACAACCCCAACAGACAATATTGTCCATATTTAAACCCCTTCAGAGGGGAATAGCAGCGTGTATGACCTGCCAGAACTCTAAGGTAGGAGGGATAGTAGTGTGAACCAGTATATATATATATATATATATAAATAAAAGATTCTTGGTATACCCATGTTCACGATAACTTTATTTGTACAGTTAGAATTACATATTGCATTTAGATAAGGCGAAAATGACCTGAGAAAAGGATATACAGGCCACCTACAATTACTAAAAAGCTGATCTAGCTCAGTAGTAGATAAGGTAGATGTCCTGAAGTGAACCCTGTGAGGTTGAAAGTGCTTGAATATATTCATTTCTGTGAGTTTCCTATTTATTTACTTCCTCATGCTCCAACATGTTGTACAAGATATAAATTTATAAGAAAATAGTTTAGTGGCACAGTAATATAATACCTACATAGTGACTGATCAGAGCTAAAAAAAACAGACGCAGACACACACGTGACACAGACACACACATACACAAACACACACACAGACAGACAGACAGACACACACACACACAAACACACAAACAGACACACACACACACACAGACACACACACACACACACACACATACACATACACACAGACTCACACACCACATAATTATCCGCATAGGCCGGAAAGCACTAGAATATACAGCTATAAAGTTTAGAGAGAAGATCATTGTCAACTTGCCAGTACTATTTTATGAAGCTACTTTTTATAGAAAGATAGATCTATATTTTAAGAATTGAATTTGCACCAGAAAATTGACACTTCCCTTATTGTTCTGTACAGGTTATCCGTGCTGTTCATACTCTCCTTGCGCGGCTAATGACTCTGTTCCCCTTGGAGTCCGGTAACTAGTTCCTATCTATTGTGTTTTTCTATACTGCTTTTTGGTTTCGTTTACATAGCTTTACGTTTAGATGTCAGGTGGGATAGATTGACTTTACTAATTCAATTCTTTACTATTTAGCAGTCACAACGTCAACGTATGAAGAACTGGAGGTTTTGTATGGTAACATCAGCAAGGTGATCTGTGATGGCTTGACTAACTATGAAAGGTAAGATATCTTTTAGAGAATATTTTGTCAGTTTATAGATATTAATGGTTGTGACTTACTTGTTGCCAGTAACATTTGTGTTTCTAACTCCAGGGCGACAAACAGTGCCACATCAATTCTCTATGGTCCGCTGATGATGCTGAAAGCCGCGTGCATGCATAATCCTTCCTACATTGACCGGTTAGTTCACATTATTGAAAAAGATTTATTTAAAGACATCACCTTGTTTATTGACACCGTATTTACATAACGTATAATCTTTCATGTGATCTTCCACGACAACGGTATGGTTCTTTTTAGTTCCCTTAGCAGCTATCATTTTGGAGACTAGACCAACGGCTCAACACCCCTGTCCACAGATGTAGCAAAACAAGTTCGTACAAATTAACCCTTGACAAAGCCGGAGACCTTCTAGAATTCAGAGAGCTACTGCGCTGACTGTGCCAATCACAGTTTCATACTCCAAGTAACAAATCCTATAGCATGCTAGAAATAACTTCAGTTCACCAGAGCAATCTAGAATTGTCAAAGTTTGTGATAGTCAACACTCCAAACCATTTTTCTGTCCAGCAAAAAGCATTTGCATGATATTATAATCCTTTGCATAATTGCTGATGCATAAAACGGGAATCTGTTGTCCTTAGCAACATGATATTTTTACTTAAATGCGCCGTTGAAGTATATTATGTGTTCCATCTATTACGAAATAAAACAGCGAGATATTGGCGTGGATGTACTGCCCAGTATCCGTATATAATAGCAGATTGTTTCTTGTGACTGACTTGTTGAATACGTTGTTCTTTAGGCTCATGACACCTTTCATGAAGGCTCTTCAAAGAATGCACAAAGATCATATCACAGCCGTGCTAGGAGAGAGCACTGGTAGGTCACTGAATCAAAACATGAACATAATGCTTTAGCATTTGATAACGACACGTTCATTCTCAACAGAGCTAAAGTAATAATAATAAAATTTTCTTGTTTTGTGTAAATTATAGAGTAGTGATTTCCTGTTGTGTCTCATACAGTTTTGCTAATTGTAAACTAGTAGTCTAACAAATGTGTGTCCAAAAGAAACATCTCAGTGCGCCCAGTTCATCCAATTCCAAATATGTTTGGCTGCAGTCCATAACAATACTTCTTTAGCAGACCATCAGCACAGCCATTTTTCAAACATCTCGAACATTTTGTTATATAGAGTCGTTTTATAGATTTCAATATTGATATTTTATGTTTTTTACTTGTAATATATTTTTATCCTTCTTATAGCCGTATTGTTAACGCATTAATGCTTTGGAAAATACGCATCAAAACGTTTATTATCACTAGTATTAGTATTATTAATAATTGTTGTGAAGGGGATCTCATATTATGTCAGTGGTAGTCGATGTTAACTTTGCAAATTAAAGTTAATATTATATTATTATATGTGATATTAATCATTACTTAGACTATAAGGTGGTGTTTACATGACACTGATATGAAGTTTCGTAACACGTAACGTTAGTACCACATTTTCATGGAAAATCAGAAGAAAACAGTGTGAATAAAAATTAACCAATTCAATGATTTATTGTCATACCAGTATGAACCCATGCGTTTTATTCTGAGAGTCTGTATTTGTTTAGATGATACTTTTAAAAATCTCATTCTGTAACCACTCCTTCTGGAATGAGTTCATTCCAGTATTGGAATGAATTTTATTTATATTATGTAAAATAATACATAGTCTTAGAGTAATAACGGGATGAAGTTATACGAGAGTGAAACTCGACCCGGTATGCCCGTATTATGTAGTGTGACTTAGTGTTGTTGAATGCATGAGATTGTCTTACCATACTGTGAAAGAGCTGTATTGACTCATACATGATCTTAATTATCTGTAGGAGCCAGTGACATGTTGATACTGTGCTTGGAACTGATAAAGAGCCGTTTGGGAGTTATGAACGTTCAGATAAGGGAACTATTCTTCATTATCATCAAGACACTCATAGAGAAATCCCCGGTAGGTTGCCGTGCTAGTTAACGCTGACAATGAAAGCGAAGCTGTAATTGTTTCAACAAATGTTGTAATCCGAACATGTCTAAAGCTAAGCATTAATTTTGGTTGTTATTCCACGCTGCATAGGATTCCAAGTTACTGAGGGCCATCACAAAGATCGTAGAGGAATGGGTGAAAACCAAAGTGGTAAGTTGAACATCATTTTTGCTGCATATATCGCTAAGTAGGTTCACATTCTCTTAGCGATCTGGAGAACATATTGTAGATGTTCTTCGTTTCTATCAATGTCATCCCTAGTTGCAGTTTTTGGAAAACAGATGATAACTTTGGAAGCGTGTTATCTACTAGAAAATATATTTATCCTTTTGAATGTGGGATTTCCATTTCCAACGTTCATTTGAACAACAACATAAGGGTTTGTGATATCATCGAGACTGATCATGAAGATGTAGTGTAGTGATGTAGTGTTCATTGTAGTTCCAATTACAATGGTTCCCAGAGTGATTTATCATCAAGTCTGTGTAGGAACCCTGCTAAATCTTGGAATTGCTACGTTTCTAGAAACGATTGTGTATAAATGATGACAAGTTGTGATAGAGACGCTATATTGTGGCTGAACGAGATAGCAACAACAAAAATGCTGATTTTGTACACTGGGAGGCAAACAAGAATATTTTATGAAAGCTTCTACTTAGTGATTACATCAGAAATAGAATGATTTTGTACATTTAGAATAGCGGGAAAGCTGTATATGTATTGCTTTCACAAATTATGAAAGGGAAGAAGCTAACAAAGAAAAGAACAAACTGATTGCAATTGTAATTGTATTCTCAACTTCTTTGTAACAATTCTAACTCTTATAAATAGTCTCTTGTATTATGTCGCAGTTATGTATTTCACAAAATATTTCCTAGTGTGCCCAAACGTTAAAATGAAACACATTTGCTGCTGCAGACAAACATGACAATCCAGCACTTGCCAACACTGCGAGAGAAGACATTGCTTCTTGTCCGAATGATGGTGAACTACGAGAAAAGGTTCCCTGACGACTCTGAGCTGCAAGCGCAGTTTCTTGAGCTCGTAAATTACGTTTATAGGTAAGGCAACTTGTTACGGACAAACTGCATTCGTACTAATGATAGATAAGATTTGGATTGCTCTAGAACGATAGCCTTTAGAGGGACTTTTTATTCAGCGATTGGTATATTCTCATGGTAAGTATTATGCAAACAATAATGTTCCAGAAGAAAACAGCAACACTTCATGAATTTACTAAGAGGGCCAGGTGGAGATGACAATATTTAATATTGATTTAGTTCTATATACTTTACAGTAGTTCTAATCAGTTTACGATACATTCCTAGTTTGCATAAAGGTACTGGAAGGTAGGTAAGCAAACCATTATTTTGACAAGAAGAAAGAAACAAAGGAGAGAAGAAAGAACGAAAGGAGAGAAGAAAGAAGAGGGAGGTAGCTTCTACAATTACATCTGTTTAAGAAGTTCATATTGGTTTTTCTTGTTATTACAATTCCTTTTCTTACTCGTGTGCAAACATTTCATTGATATGGCAACGCATTTAGCTTATGTGTCTTCACATTCTCACCTAGGGATGAAAGTTTAGTCAATACGGAATTAGCGGCTAAGCTGGAACCCGCCTTTTTGTCAGGCCTACGATGCATTCAACCACAAATACGATCAAGGTTTATGGAGGTAAGCTCTAGGTCTTGTATCTCTTAGAAATGTTTAAAAACGTTTAAACTGATCTGGATAATAATTTTGTCTATAAAATTTTGAGATTTAATTTAAAAACTGATTTTTTTAAACATTTCTAATCGTGACTATTGATCGCCCGTCAAGCATTGTATCTGTTACATACTTTTTAAAACTATAATATTTTGCATTCTCTATTATTATTATTATTATTATTATTATTATTATTGTTGTTGTTGTTGTTGTTACTATATTACTGCTATTCTTCTATAAGATCGTTAGCTGATCACTAATGTCTTTGTAATTATTAGAGGTTATCAGCTTATCAAAGATATCTTGGTTTGTATAAGGGAGCAACAGAAAATGTTGTTTGTTTGTTTGTTTTCTTTGTTTGTTTGCTTGTTTGTTTGTTTGTTTGTTACAGTCAATGATAATGGTCAAAATGTAACGTTTTGTAAGTCGTGCTTTGTTCTCTAAGAATAGATTATGAGCAGAATTTGTTTCCCAATGTAAAAGTATGTTTCTAATTGATTTGCAATATTCCTTATCAACAGGTATTTGATAAAACTATGAAGAAGAAGCTCTATGATCGGCTACTCTACATATTTTGCTCACAGGTAGGTGACTATTTTGCATGAGTAACAGAGAGGTTTAAAACGTTTGATGTGTCTTTTCTTCATTTAGAATGCACTTCATGTTTAAACGGGCTATGCCATGGCTATTTAAAGCATTTTTGTGATGTACGAGATTCTCCACAAATCAAAGAAAATCAAAAAAGCTAGACATTAAATAACTTTCAACAGTCCATAAGGTTTAAAAATCCATTCGCTGCCAAAATTATGTTTCTTGTTCTTAGACACTTTGTTTTCACAATATATAACCATTTTATCACTTCTTGTTATCCTGTTGAGCTTCATCTTGTGTTTCATGACTGTGAAAGCTTTGTTCCTGACATGATTCCAGAGCATGCGCATTACCGTGACATAGTCCCTTTAAATTACATTGTCCATATTGTTTAGTAATGCGATAACAATAGTTAATTCTAACCTCCAGAACTGGGAAGCTATGGGTGCACATTACTGGATTAAACAATGTATAGAGGTAAGATATAATTATGAAGATCTGATTATGTTTTGGTATATCTTAAGGCCCTGACACACGATGTAACATTACATGTAATGTTGCGTGCAATTATTTAAATTCTTGTGGCACTCTTGTGTGTAATAATTGAAAGGGATTCCCTAGTATAAAATAAATTTTCACAGGTGAAAGGGATATAGTTTGAGAGTCGAAAACGTGCAAAACACAAACAAGAAGCTGTAACTTTTCATAACCTTCCTCCTGAAAACCGTTCAAGAAACCGTTCGAAAAATGTTAATTGCAGCACAATACGCCATTTTCCAGGATTTTCAAAAAAGAAAGGCGGGAGAGAACTTCTAGTGTCGTCACAATTTAGCAATTGCACACAAAATGGCGGATTTCAAATTGAAAAAGAGTGATTTTGATGACTCGCTGCACAAATCCCTTACCGTTTTTAATCAAAAGAAGCCGGTTTTAAAACTGTCGAACTATATCCCTTTCACCTGTGAAAATGTTATTAGGATCCCTTTGAGAAAGCCTGGCTGGTGCCAAGGTTGCCACATGATGCAATGTTTCCATTGTGTGCAAGATTTCGTGCAATGTTGCACTGTGTGTGTTTAATACGAGCCTTTATAATACGAGTCAACCATACCAATTGGTGTACCCTTCCCAATGTAATTGCATTGTATAGATACACTATACCAACAGTTATGTGAAGATCAGTTATCAAATGCATGAGAGAATTGTTCTCTATATATGTGTACCATAACTTTAACATTTAGGGCTATAACTTTATTGGTGCTGTCTCGTGTCCACCCTCTTTAAACAGCTTCTTATGATCGGAAGCACATGTGTATAATAACAATAACGATACAGAATAGATTTGTGACTGTTGCTCAATATGAATGATAACCCTTTATTTCTATATGATTTAACTGACCAGTGCGATTCAATTTGGATAGCTGAAAATCACGATGTATATTATGATGAAAAGCGTAGTTTTAGAATGTTCACATATAGTTAATTGATAAAATAAATGCCACAGTTGTTAAAGTACGAAACGTTATTTATTATTGCAGCTTCTACTCGCTGTATCTGCATGCGAGCGTGCCATCATTCCTGCCAGTACATTTTGTATGTTACCATCTGTGACGTCAGTACTGACATCGAGTGACAGTGCTATAGCCGACGAGATCATTAATAAAGTCGAGCGAAACAAGACAGATGTGAAACAAGAAGCAATGGAGACAAATCAATCTGGCTCTCAAGTTGAAGAGAACTCGGAGAAGGAAAAATATGTTTCATTTCTCTTCATGACAGACAGTGCTGATGTAAGTTAAAATTACTTAGTAGTAACTGCATATTTTATGGTACCAAAATATACTTGCATGATGGTAACTCTATATTCATAAACAATAATAAAATCAAACATAAATGGATTAATATCCCATCGAGCAGGGAGGCTGGCCAAGAGGCTATGTACACTAGCTTGGCCGACATGTAGAGGACTCGAACTTGAGACCTCTGGTTTTTTAGTTATCGCTTTAAATTGCCTGCCACGCTGCTTCCCTTTTTGTAAATATTTAGTGTCAAGTTTTGTTTACGTGTTTTAAAACATCTCAGTTATGATATTAGCGATTTAACCTACAAACATGATATTTAGTTGACTTACTGAGTGAAGTAACAAAGTCTGCTCTGATCATGGATTGAAGAAGTGATTTATATGATCGTAGTAGTACTCCCAGCATTTTGTCAGGTTTTTGTCCAACCATTTGCCAGGTCGTACACCTGGATGAAGAAAGTCGCTATGAGAATAAAGGTATTTCCCACGTACATTACAAATTTGAACCGTCCATTTCTGGGTTTTAAGTCGAAAGATACTAATTGCTAGGTCAGCGTTTAGTAACTTTAAATGGGATGACTATTCATGTAACATGGTGCATGAAACTTGAAGCAAACTTTTGCCAACACTGTTGCAGCTTCATGAATGCAATTCAAGAACTTGCAACATGTTACGAGAACCCCCCAGGAATATTTGCAAATTTGCGTTATCTTAGATGGCATTACTTGCTTCTGTGAGCATTCCTAGATACTTTCTGTTTAAGGAGAAAACTCAGATATGTATGTTTTCGTAATTAATCATCCAATGCCTTATGAATACTCTTTGAAAATATTCTTTGAAAATATGCTAGGGCAGATGGTTGTATGTGGTCAGTTCCTTTGCTGTTAACTTAATCTGACCACTACCAGTATGTTAAGGATCTACAAAGAATCCCGACACTGATTTTTATTATTATTATTGTTCATCGTACTTGTAACAGAAACTGATGGAGTTGTACGAGAAACAAGACACGACGGAAAAGATAGAGAAGCTATCCAAACCAGAGACACTGAAGGCATTGACAGAAAGGCATGGCAACTATCTGGAACAACTTCGTCAGTTCAAGGTACATGTCACTTATATATACTTAATACATGTCTGGCTTCTGATCAGTTTTATCTCATGTTCTATGTAATGTTGCACACGACCTCAGAGGCAAAGGACAAAAAGCTGTGTATACTTAATTTGTCCTTGTAATGTCGAGCCGTTTGTGCATTTTGTGGCTTACCACTTAGTTTAAGGTAACAAAAAATGTTTGTGTTTAAAAGGATTTCAAATAACTTTTGACATACAAACTAAACCGAATATTAAATATTTCACATATGCATATGATGAATGTTACTTACATATTCATAGTTCAGCTGTGGGCCATAAAATTGGAATACCAACCATGTTGCTTTACTTTGTAGTGCAATTTTCTAATATAGATATTAGGACATCTTCTTTAAACAGTGTAGTGAATGTTATGATACATAAGATACTCTAATATACTGTAAAATCCACATATATTACAGCCCTGGGCCTGTACATGCAAGCTCATAAGATTGGTGTGTAGAATTACAAGAGAGCACAAAATACTCTGGAATTATCCCCCAAACAAACAAGAAGCTATATCCTTAGGGGCTCAGGGAGGGGGTTATATTTCACGAGAGACACATGACTAATGGTTTGTTGTATCTGTTTCATCAGATGGCGTCATTCCTGGGAGCACTTGCCCAGCTTTGTCACAGTAACTCAAAACTTGCGCACAGCGTGTGGGTGGAACTGTTCCCTCAGCTGTGGAACCTTCTCTCTGATAGACAGCAACAGGTAATGTCACACTTACTTGTGATGAAGGGAAAGACATGGAGCATGTTGATAAATGCCAGGGTATTCTTATTGATACATTACCCAATTCCTATGCAAAATTGTGACGATGTAAGCTTCTCATACAGACTTCTCCTACCTTTCAGTGACACCAAAGCTAAAGAAACGTTGTTAAACGATTATAGACATTTGTCTCCCCGTCTACTATTTAACAGTTATTCGATGAGACGGCGTTGTCTATGAAGTGTTAGTCCATGAGGCGCCGCGCCGAATGGACTAACAATTTCGTAGACAACAACGCCGAA